>JXSR01S056138.1:2447-13125 GCA_000969725.1 Ophiothrix spiculata | reverse complement strand
ACAATCAATTATAAGTGCAGTGAGTCATCACTCTAGACGCGTGCCTTCACGTAGAAGCACAAAGGTCGTGTGCCACTCTCTTTAATGGCCATTTAAATATTATGTTTGACTTATGGTAATAATAAATTACATTTTCAGGGGCATGTAACATAGTATAGAGAGTCTTGGAAAGGCAGGACTTTACCTGATCAATATTTGACGTCATGACAATGCTGTGTTTTGTGTTCTTTCTCCTATCTCAAGCAATATGAAGGAATAATGACAAAAGGAGTCAATATGAACATGGAGCGCACCATATTTGTACGAATGTCTCGCTAAGTGGTGTTTGTAAGGCCTGTGTCTTACACATACCTCAAACCAATTATTGAACTACTAATGTTCAAATTATTTGCAAAAAGATTGCTTGAACATACATAAAATCATCACTATTTGAGCAAGTGTTATGATCCATTAATCATTTTGATGGTCACTTGTGGAGGCAAAGATTATGCTGGTTACTGTCAAAGGACACAAAAGATTATGACCCTTTTCGATATATTTGTAGCTTATGGCCATTAACAAGTATCGAATCAGCAGGATTGGCCACAAAACAAATGGCTAGTATTGTCATGAAATGCCTGGTTCCACTTGATTGATTGATTGATTGATTGATTGATCGAATGATCGAATGATTTTAAAGATGTATACTACAGTACTGACTGGCTACCTGCAATGCTTGTGTTTATGACCACTATTATAAAAATGATTTTCCATTTTTTTATTTAGGAATATATTGCCCAATCTAGTGTAATGGATGGAAGTGGTGCTGGTTTTGAAGTGGAGCAAGCTTCATCTCCTGATAACAGAATCATCTATTATATTACAGTGCAAGATTTTTCTCAATTAGTAATAGGAGAGTCATATAATATACAGGTAAGTGAATTAACATTTTGAAAAGTGTAAAAATTATGGTAAAGGTAATGATGACATAATTATCAGCATGACCTTTACCAATGGTTTTTCATATCATCAAGATGCACAATCTCTCTGTAAGATCGTTTTCGGAATGTCAGTAATTCATTTATGTCAATATTTTAGGGCTTGATTATTAATAGTGATTATATTCTGATTGATATTGATTCTATGACCATTTTCAATTTTCGTGGTTTACTATAATAGATATGGAAAACCCATTTTGAAACAACAAGGGTTTTTGATACATAATTACATACATAGTTTACAATAGAGAGTTTGCACAACGCGATACACACCATACACGCAACCGTTCTCACCGCCATCTTGGTGGAGTTATAGCTCGATGGTCGGAGTAATTTGTAATGTAAACAAGACATGTCATGGCTATTAACAAGTATCGAGTCAGTAATCTACTGTAACTTGTGATTGACTTCAAATCAAGACTAAACTAAATAAATGTACTGTATATTCTTGTCATCATCAATTGTGATCTGGTATTGTGATACTGCTAAAAGATTATAATATTACGGGACTTTTTGTTTGCTGGCCTATTGAAATGGTGTTGTGAGTACGTTGACGTCACGTGAAAACCCTCTATTAGAGCAGAATTTGAAATGTAAAAGATAGTACACTTTTGATCAAAAGCTCTTACAATAAAGCTTTTGAATCCCTTTGTACCATCCCCACAGGTTTTCTTGACAGACGCATCCCAAAGAGCTTGTAATAGCAGTACAAGTGTTAACATAACTGCAGTAGACTTGTCACCAGTCTTTGACCAAGTTGAGTATCGTGCAGCTATTGATGAAAACAGTTTTGGTGGTACATCGGTTGCAAATGTAAGTATAAATTTCATTCAGAAAGACGAATTGTGTTACATTTGTGCTTTCTAGTTGCTGTTCTGTTAAGTGTCTAAGATGCTTTATTTCCTACCTTTAGTAAATCTTCATTTGTATTGATTTTCTTTCATGCAGGTTTCAGCGAGCACATTTGATTTGGACGGAGTTGTATTTTATTCTTTGAAGACATCTTCACCATATGTTGACATCTTCCAAATAGATGAGCTGAGTGGAGAGATAACAGTCCAAGAAGGCGCTGTAATTGATGCTGAGGATGTGACACTTTACACATTGGTTGTGGAAGCTCAAGACAGAAGATTTGACCCTCTCAGGTAATTAATATCATTCAAAGCAGAATTAAATCATTTTTGTTAATTATCAGGTTTTGTTGTTTTATTACAATAAATTACAAGAATGTTATAAATTCTTAGTATTGTTAAATCTATGTTACAACAATCTTATAAGAGTGACATCTAAATGAATTTGTAGTTTTCCTAAACATACAGTCAAACCATGACCATGTTCTATTGCTACAGTTGTAATACTCGCACATTGGTGTTCCAACTGTTCCACAATAACATATAATACAATTTGTCTGATTTTAAAAGTAAATAAAATGTATGTGTTTTTTTGTTTATTAAGATCCGCTATTGCTACAGTGTTTGTTGAGATCATGGATTTGAATGACAACTGCCCAGCATTTACAGAGCAATCATGGACTGGTCAAGTATCTTCACAAGATGTGTTTGTTGTTACAAATGAAAATGAAAGATTGGTTCTTGAAGCAACAGATGGTGATATTGTAAGTATAGTGGTAATCTATGTTCTGAAACAAAAACATTTTGAAATTTTTTAGTGTGTAATGAAGTGAAATTATATCAATATTATGAATTCATTTGTGGTACTGAATTGTGATTGATTGTTCATCCAGCAAGCTGGGGTCGATTTCACTAACATTTACGATGCATCGTAGCTACGAAGGGTTTAGCTCGTAACTACAACTAGATATCACAAAGACATAAAAACCCTTTGTAAGTGTTCACCGCATCGTAAAGTATATGAATTATGCATTAGAAAAATCTAACTCTTTGTTAACGTTGCGTGGGGTCAAGAGGTGGTCGTAGCTAACGATGGGTTTTGGTCTTACGATGAGTTAACGATGCATTTTAACTTTAGTGACATGGACAGCTGGTCTTGTAGTGACCATTTAACCTCTAGTGCTGTTAAAATATTTTTAGTTAGCTTTTCTCATGAAGCAGTGGAAAGGAAAAATAAGAGCAAAGATCAGAAACCTTTATAATAATCAGTGTGCTGATACTACACAGAATTACATAGTTGGGAGGGTGTGTGTGTGTGGGGGTGTGTGTGTGGGGTGGGGGATGTGTGTGTGGAGGGGGTTTTGGTGGGGGCATGGATGTATCTGTGAACTGTAATTAATCTGCATTAGTTAACACATATTTGTTTTCAGGGTGAGTTTATTGGTGATCCAGCTGTTACAGATGATGATGGCACAGATGCTGGCTTTGTTGTAGAAATAGCTCCAAGTTCTGGTGGAAATAAAGAAGACTATTACATCAGAGTGTCTGACTTTTCTAAATTAGAACTAGATGTGACATATACAATACAGGTGAGGGAATACGTCTGTAAATATTCATTTTCTTTAAATGACAAAGATAATCATATTTGTCAATAATGAGCTGTTTTATTTCTTCTGATGTTGAATTCCTAATAGCCTAAAATCAAAGAATTTTTTACATAAGTTATGTAAATAATTTATCAGCAAAGGATTTGATATATGGTCTCTTTTTCATATAGGTTTCCTTGATAGACCTGTCTATTGGAGCCTGTACCAACACTACTAGTGTTGCCATAACTGCAGTAGACCTGTCGCCAGTCTTTGACCAAGTTGAGTATCGTGCAACTGTTGATGAAAACAGCCTTGGTGGTACATCAGTTGCAAATGTAAGTTGATTTATTTTAAAGGTGAAATGTGTTAGAAATTATTGTTGCATCCTACAATGTTTGAAGTTTAAAATGTTTTATAAATGTCCAACCTTTAAGGAAACACTCCGGTAAATACGTCCCCATTGACTTTACATGCAAAATGCCCTGTCTTTAAACGTCATTTTCTCGACTTAAAAGCGACTGGTTACCATGTGCATGGTCTCAATTGAAAGATAATGGACATATCTCTTCTACAAATTGGAAAAAAATATATGGTCATGGCAAAGTTTTCAAGATACGCCGCATCAAAGTCACGCTTCATTTTGAGTGCACTCATACACATTGGGAAAATAGTGCCACTCACAAGAAATCCTGTGTTCTCCAAAAGTCGTAAAATTTCTTCAAAAGTGGATCAAACAAAATCTTTGCATCATGAATCATTTAATAACAGTCCAATAAGCAGGATTTTTAGGGAAAATACTCTTTTCTACATATTCTGGAATTAATTTTAGGCAATAAGGGTCACGTTCTGCCTGCCAACAGGCATTCTCAACCTAGCAGACGACGCTACACAATTTATTTACCGATGTGCTACCTGAACAAATTATGCTTTGTATTGATATCATAATGCAGGTTTCAGCAAGCACATATGATGAATCAGGGGATCCTGTATTTTATTCTCTGAGGTCATCTTCACCATATGAGGGCGTCTTCCAAATCAATGAGTTGAGTGGAGAGATAACAGTCCAAGATGATGCTACAATTGATGCTGAGAATGCAACACTTTATACAGTAGTTGTCGAAGCTCAAGACAAAAGATTTGATCCCATCAGGTAAACACAGCAACATAAAAATAATTTGTTAGTACCGGTACTATTATTAGTTTTGGTGAAAAGTTAAGAATTACTCTTTGAATTAGTTTTGGGTAAAGGCAGGCAGTAATAATCTGACCACAAGCTGCTGGAAGAACAAACTTTTGTCAAAATGATATATTGATCTGGATCTGAACAGTCTCTTCATACCCTAAAGTGAACTCCCCTTAAAGCTAGAGTTGCTAAATTTATATGTCAACTGTTTAAAAGTTATGGTACTTTAAGAACGAATCAAATGATTATATACAAATCATGAATTAATATTGTTAATAATTGATCACTGAATCATCAGTGAAAATTATTCATTTGTTTGTGATGCAATCTGGCAAGTTCTGCTTCATGTCACTTAGTGTGCTTTTGGCCAGAATGTGTCACATATAAAAATAAAAATAAGTGTTTGCAATTTTGACAGATTTTGAGAAAATAAATCTTTTGTGAATGTTTTCTCTATACAGATCTGCTACTGCCACAGCGTTTGTTGAGATCAGGGATTTAAATGACAACTGCCCAGCATTTACAGCGCAGTCATGGACTGGTCAAGTATCTTCGCAAGATGCATTTGTTGTTACAACTGGAAATGAGAAATTGGTTCTTGGAGCAACAGATAGCGATGTTGTAAGTAGAGTGATAATCTGTAATTCAGTTCCGAAAAAAATTATTTTGATGAAATCGTGTTGTATTCTTTGTGATTGTGCATTCAGCTAAATTCAAAGTGCAATGGTGAGAAATATTCTTCATCCATTCAGGGCATTGAATACACTGATCTCTGCACACCTAACTTCATACTGACATACAAAGCCGATAAGGACAAATCAGTCTTGGCACTTGATTGGCCAGTGTGATTTGTTTTTAGCCTCAAACATAGAACATGTGTAACTTGTACTGGAACTTTTGTGCAACACATCTTTAAAAGTGATGCAATGTGAAAAATATATGTATTTAAACATCACTGTTATTTGAACCTCTTCAGTAAAACTTTGAGTCGGGAACAATTGTTGTGCAGATAAATAGGAAAGTGAGAAACCAAGGTTTGTAGTTCTGGTAGTCACAATTAGTCTGGCACTTTAGAGGGGTTCGCGTGCATCCCCCTTAAAATGTTCCTATTATTACTTACACAGCCATTTTTCAATGATTATTGTGAACATTTGGTGGTTTTGATACCATTTGGAAGTGCCTGTAACCAAGAAGTTATGGTAACTTCTTGCTGTAACCCTATTTTGCACATAAAAATGTATTTTGGTGGCCATTTTTAATCCCAGTACAGGCTCCATATTGGATTTGAAACAGCCTAACACCCTTATTAGGGAAGAAATTATCTTGTTTTTACCCTCAAAGCCATTTTCCATCGCGTTTTTAGAACATTTGGTGTTTTTGATACTGTTTTGAAGTGCATCTATCCCATTTTTGCGCATAAAAACACATTTTGGTGGCCAGTTTGAATCTCAGAACAGGCGCCATTTTAATTTTGATACATGCTTACAATATAGGGCAAATGCTCTTGTTGTCGCCCCAAATGTTATTTCTTGTTAATTATTTATGATATCAGGCAGTTTAAAGGCTGTTTTGGCGGCCATCTTAAATTTTAAATATGCATATGACATAATTTGGAGTCAGATGTATTTGTACTATTATAATAGCTCCAGAAGCCATTTCCCAATAATAATTTTGAACATAGTGTTTTACAAGATACTTTTAGGCCATCGTATAATGAAAATATAGTATTTTGGCGGCCTTCTTGGAAATATGTTAATGGTACATTTTTTTCAATGGCAACATCTAAACTCATTAAGGCTACTGCCCTAAAAACGTCTCACTCGGCTGAATGTCATGTTTACTGCAAGTTTTTACCTACTTACACCTATCAGTATATCAAAATTTTTGGCGTACATATTGAATAGAGTCTCTAGATTATACATTAATCTAAATAGTGATTTCACGCCCATTATCAAGGTCAAAATGACGCCTAAAGACTCTTCCAAAAAGTTGACCCTTTTTTGCCGAAACCTCATAATTTCATGATGTTCGAACAATTCGACTGGTTTCTAATTTTGACAGATTGTAGGCTTGATACTTCTTATTGAATTACAAACTATATTTTATAAATATGCTGTGTTTATTGTGAATGATAATGTAACAAACCTGGTTGTTTTGCCCGAAAATCCGGACGTGAATTACGACTCTGAGTTCGCCCTGTTTGAGCTGTGAATTGCCTGTTTGAAGTATCTACATTATTTACATTTTGTCTGCTATATGCATTCGCATAATTTACTTACAAATTGAGCATTCCAATGAGGCAAAAATTGCTATTTTTATGTAAACAAAAGAAAAATATGGCATTCTAATGTTCATGTTTTAGATTTTAGTTCACGATCTCAACGCTGCCTTGATAGCTCAGCAGTAGATCCCTCGCTTCGTAATGCATGACTAACCCCTGCCATAATCCATGGTTCGAGTCCCTGCAAATGCAGTGGAAACTATTTATCTTTTCATGATTAAAAAATAGTTAGGATTCACATTTTCCTGAGCAGATGGATTCCCTTTACCCTTTAGTTGACATCAAAGGGATGTTGAAAATCATGTTAGAATTTAGTTATAAGGGGGATGTATGGGAACCCCTCTAAAGTGCCAGACTAAATTGTGGACTAAATAGGATCAGATCTAATTGACAGTGTTAGGCCCACTGAGCCATATAGTGAAGTGCCAACATCGCAGGTACCATAGTATGCCCTGAGTTGAGGGTTCCAAGGAAGCAAGTCAGTGTGGGTCATGTACCTAGACATTTTAAGACAACCATTCCCATCAAGCAGTAGAAATCAAAATGAGTTGCAAGATTAGAAATAACTATAGTAAATAAATAGTATTCTGAGGCTGCATTGAAATTAAAAAAGTTGAATGTGAACTGTTAATCACTATCTACTCAATAAATAATGCATGTTTCTTTTTCAGGGTGACTTTATAGGTGATGTAACTGTGACAGACGATGATGGCACAGATGCTGGCTTTGTTGTAGAAATAGCTCCAAGTTCTGGTGGAAATAAAGCAGATTATTACATCAGAGTGTCTGACTTTTCTAAATTAGAACTGGGAATAACATATACAATACAGGTGGGTAAATTAGTCTTTGATATTTACCTTCAGGAAAAATAAAAGAGCAATATTAAACATAATATTTACTTCCTATATACCTGTTGATGTTGGAATTTATATTAGTGTTAAAAATTGTTTTAAAAAATAAGGTTTTGATTGTGAGCAAAAATAATTTGACTGATTTTTGAGCAATAGTAATTGATATGATATATGGTTTTGTTTTTACAGGTTAACTTGACAGATCCATTTAATGGAGCCTGTACTAGTGGAACCAGTGTTGACATAACTGCACTAGACCTGGCACCCATCTTTGACCAAGTTGAATATGGTGCAGCTATTGATGAAAACAGTCGTGGTGGTACGTCAGTTGCAAATGTAAGTAGAATTATTTTGTGAAAACTGTTTTACATATTTGTCGTTAAAATTAAAATCCAAAATGTTTTACCAATATCCATCCTGTAACAAATAATTGTTTGAATTGACTTTTGTAATGCAGGTTTCAGCAAGCACATATGATGGAGTAGAAGGTGTTGTATTTTATTCTTTGAGGTCATCTTCTCCATATGATGACATCTTCCTAATCAATGAGTTGAGTGGAGAGATAACAGTTGTAGATGGTGCTGTAATTGATGCAGAGAATGTGACACTTTATACGTTAGTTGTTGAAGCTCAAGACAGAAGATTTGATCCTCTTAGGTAAAATAGCAACAATAATTTATTTCAAATTACTGAGAAGATCAATTTGTTTTTGGATAGATATCCAAAGGTAGTTAACCCATAAAACCCGAGTGCAAACTGTCAGAAGAAGAAGGTTTTGTTATATTAATGGATTGACATTATGACAGTCACATACCATAAAGTAAACTGTTTTTGTTTTGCTAAAACTGGACAAAAACTTGTTAAAAATGTTAATTCGATGAATCAGTTTTAATGTTTTTGAAATTATTGTTTTTTGCCAATGAATTAAATGATCATATGGCAATAATGGAAGATCAACAAATTATTGAATCATGAATCATTACTCCATCACTTAGTTTAACTGAGCCACTGCTTGATAGGACAGTTCATGTAGCAACTTAATCAAGAGTAGTAATCATGGAAATTAATTTGATGTAGTCTGGAAAAATCAGCTGTATCTTCTACAAGAATGCTGACAACACATTAGAATAGTGTCGTAGCCATTTAAACAAGTTATATTTGAGATGATAAATCTTTTGTGAATGTTTTCTTTGTAAAGATCTGCCACTGCCACTGTGTTTGTGGAGATCATGGATTTGAATGACAACTGCCCAGCATTTACAGCGCAATCACGGACTGGTCAAATATCTTCCCAAGATGTGTTTGTTGTTACAACTGAAAATAAGAGATTGGTTCTTGAAGCAGCAGATAGCGATATTGTGAGTAGAGTGATAATTTGTAATTCAGTTCTGAAAAAAACTATTTTGATGAAATCCTGTTGTATTGTTTGTGATTGTGCATTCAGCTAAATTCAAAATGCAATGATGAGAAATGTTCTTCATCCATTCAGGGCATTGAATACACTGATCTCTGCACACCCAACTTCATACTGACATACAAAGCCGATATAAGGACAAATCAGTCTTGGCACTTGTAAAATGTTCCTATTTTTACTTACAAAGCCATTTTTCAATGATTATTTTGGTGGCCATTTTGAATTCCAGTACAGGCTCCATATTGGATTTGAAACATCCTAACAGCCTTATCAGGGAAGAAATGATCTTGTTTTTACCCTCAAAGCCTTTTTCCATTGCATTTTTAGAACATTTGGTTTTTTTGATACTGTTTTCAAGTGCCTCTATCCCATTTTTGCGCAAAAAAAACACATTTTGGTGGCCATTTTGAATCTCAGAAAAGGCGCCATTTTAATTTTGATACATGCTTATAATATAATTTGGGGCAAATGATATTGTTGTAGCCCAAAATGTTATTTTTTGTTAATTATTTATGATATCAGGCAGTTTAAAGGCTGTTGTGGTGGCCATCTTAAATTTTAGATATGCATATGACATAATTTGGAGTCGGATGTATTTGTACTATAGTTCCAGTAGCCATTTCCCGCTAATAATTTTGAACATAAAGTGTTTCACAAGATACTTTTTGCCATCATATAATGAAAATATAGTATTTTGGTGGCCATCTTGGAAATATATTAATTAGACCCCCCGTGGTACATTTTTTTTCAATGGCAACATCTAAACTCATTAAGTTGACATCCTAGGGATGTTGAAAATCATGTTAGAATTTAGTTATAAGGGGGATGTACGGGAACCCCTCTAAAGTGCCAGACTAAATTATGGATTAAATAGGATTGACAGTGTAAGGCCCACTGAACCATACAGTAAAGCCAACATCGCAGGTACTATAGTATGCCCTGAGTTCCCTGAGTTGAGGGTTCCAAGGAAGCAGGTCAGTATGGGTCATGTACCCAGACATTTTAAGACAACCATTCCCATCAAGCAGGAGGAATGGCAATGAGTTGCAAGATTAGAAATCACTATAGTAAATAGATAATTTTCTGAGGCTGCATTGAGTTAAAAAAAGTTGGATGTGAACTGACAATTGCTATCTACTCAATAAATAATACATGTTTCATTTTCAGGGTGACTTTATAGGTGCTGTAACTGTTACAGATGATGGTGGCACAGATGCTGGATTTGTTGTAGAATTAGCTCCAAGTTCTAGTGGAAATAAACAAGATTATTACATCCGAGTGTCTGACTTTTCTAAATTAGAACTGGAAATGACATATACAATACAGGTGGGTAAATTAGTTTTTGATATTTACCTTCAGGAAAAATAACAGAGCAATATTAACCATAATATTTACTTCCGATATACCTGTTGATGTTGGAATTTATATTAGTGTTAAAAATTGTTTTAAAAAGTAAGGTTTTGATTGTGAGCACAAACAATTTGAGTGATTTTTGAGCAATAGTAATTGATATGATATTTGGTTTCATTTTA
>JXSR01S056136.1:105728-120901 GCA_000969725.1 Ophiothrix spiculata | reverse complement strand
GATAAAATCAGTTCTTCTCTGAGGCACATATGTAATAGTACATTGTAGTTCATTTTGATATCAAGAATTGGCCATAGGAAAGAGAACAACAATATCGATGGTTTAGAGCCACATGCCTTTGACAAAACAAAAATGTTTGGTTGCTCTCCACAGCTTTGCTCAGAGAGGGTCGGTCAGTTGGATTTTTTTTATATTTTTTTTTTTTAATACTCCTCCACGGAATGCTAGGTTGATCGGCCGCTTAAGCCTTCACAACTTCCCCCGCGACAACCAAATCAAAACAATCAAATACCTCTTGTAGTGATTGTGACATCCTGAACGTTTTGAGGGTTGAAAGAAGATATGTATCTACATGTCTTCTTTCAAACCTTCATTCAAGATCCACTTCATCTGTTTCTGTCAATTCTGTTAACAGATTATCGAAAAAAGCAAAAGTTATAACATGGGTTTTTGTGTATTTTTCGGTAAGTTTTGCATATTTTTGAGAAGAAAAAAAATTCAAAAAAAAAAAGTTTGGGTCGGGCTGAAAAATTGGGTCGGTCGGTGGAGGGCAACCAAACCCTAAACCAATCAATTTTTTTTTTTGGCCTTGTGGCTCTTTGTTGCCTGTGCAAATACGGCCTTGTGGCTCTCAATCATTTTTTTTTTGGCCTTGTGGCTCTTTGTTGCCTGTGCAAATACGGCCTTGTGGCTCTCAATCCTCAGTACTAATATGTGCACATATCATGGTTCAACCATATGTGTTGCTCCCTTCTGAACTAATTTTTAGTTTGAACTTCAAAAATAAAGTTACAGATGTAATTAAGTCTCTGCCAAAAATCCTCAGACAAAATTGATCACTTGTACCGGTCGTGTTGGTAAACAAAAGTACCCTGCACTCTTGATGTTTATTTACATCATCCGAAGAATTTGGGTGGCGGTGGTATTGCGAAGCCCCGCCCCATTCATGCAAATGATCTATGTGATTGTGAATACAATGTCACACTTTACAGCATATCTAAAAGAGTACTTAACAACGGAATAAAGGTCATTAATCCTCATTTGCATCGATGGGACTTCTCAATACCACCATTACCAGAATTTGGTGGCAACTGTACCTAGTCGAATTGATTTTGCCAGTGCATGAATAACAATACAATGTATTACAATATATCAATATATATATATTTTTTGCTTATATAACTAAAATATAATGCACCTCCCTCTATTTAAATATTCATTGAAGGAAAGTTACATTCAAATAATGTAATGTAAATATACATTTCAGATTCTTGGCACAACACATGGCTATACTTTGATCAACAGCAAATAGGTCGGGAATTATGAAGCTTTTCTTCATCCGTAAGTAAACATAATCCCACTAACATGCTGCCGTAGATACTGATGCGCGATTCACACGTACAATGCGCGCTGCGTTTTCTGCAGTAGTGCTCTTATATACTTCAATGTCTATGGTGTTCAGCTATGCACGCGCCGGGTTGTATCAATTCACGATGTGAAGAGGCCAGCCTATTTGGTGTTGATCAAAATATAACCAACTATAAAAATATGATCATATTTTAAATGTAACTTTCCCTCATTCTGTTACTTTTGTTAGCATAAATTGCATAATTGATTTGTCAAGTTGACACCCATCATTTTTGGTCACAGTTAATGGCATATTATTACAATGTTTTTATCATCAAAATATGTGATAAAGATACTGGTGATACAACTGCAAGTAAAGCTACAGGAAGTGTGTGAATTCTTTAAAAAGATACAGAACCACAAGCCCTACATGTGCTGAAGTATTATTATAAGATGTATACAGGAATGGGTATGACACCTGAGTTTATTGCTTAAAGGTACATGGTCCAATTTTTTTTAAACTTCAGTTTTCACTGTCATATGAAAGACCACCACTTAAAATGTTTCAATTTCAAATTTCAGTTAAATCGGAACACGTTTTGATTTAACGAGCAATTTTGTATTTTCCACTTGCCTATACTGTACTGTAACTGAAGAATTTTCTTTTTTTCCCCAAGATTCATAAATATTCCAGCTGGTACCTCATTTCACCGTGATATAACTTTTATTTTACTCACAAATTTAACAAATTCCACAAAAACAAGGGGTTTACTTTACATTTAAAATTGCCAAAAGTTAACATGTCAGGTAAGAATTTTTCATAAGGAAAAGGTAACATTTGTAAGATTTTCAAAATTAAAATGTTAAGAAATTAAGAATCATAAAATAATAAGTTCAGATCCTATCCATGTTTAAAAAAATTGTCTGCTGAATCAAATAGTAATTCCATCATGCGTACTTCAAAAAAAATAAAAATATGATCTAAATTTTAAGTATCATCATGTGAAGCAAACTTGGAATTTTTCGTAAGATGACTTACACCTTTAAAATCATAAATGCAAATGGTTATTGTGAATTTTCATTCTACAATTAAGAATTTTTCAACACATGATGATAATAAATGGGATCGTCTTAATCATTGGCCCAGATTTGAAATTTGGAATTCTTTTAATATTTGTAACAAGTATGAAACTTATCACATTTTCAAAAAATAGTTTTATTTTTAGTGAATGGTGCCGTTTTAACTTCATGATAATTCATTCCAAATAAGCAGGATAAAGAAATATGTTTAAAGAATGTGGTCAATATATACGTCCAAGAAGAATTTGGTCAATATATACTTACACAAAGAAAAATAATTTAAAAAACATATTAAACTGAATTTGAAAATGGTAAAAAATAATATCTTGGATCTATCCATAGTTGAGAGAGACAACCCAAGACTAGCTCTACCCTAAAAGGGTGAATTTCATTAATGTGTCACCTACCTGGATTAGAAACTAAAGAATTAATTTAAGTAAAAATAAGTTAGTTAGGGATTGGGAATGGTGAAAGACAGACATAGTTAAGTATTAAAATTTCTATCCACTGAATATCACTGTTGCAATTAACCTCCACCTATTTCAGCATTATACAGATATAAAGAATTTACCTTATCTTGGTATTGAATAACTCACAGGTTCTCAAGTCAAGGTTTTAGCCAGCCAGACGTGTAGGCCGTGTTTTACACGGCCATATTCGAAAAATCACGGCCAATTTTCGAATAACACGGCATATACATCTATAAAATACTAAAAACTTACACACCCAACTTTTTTTTTTACACACCCAATTTGCAAAATCCTACCTAAGAGCTTGTCTCAAGTGAATTGATAATCTTCAAATTTGAAGAAAGTAAATCACGGGTCATATGCTTAATTTTCTGAACAAGAAAAACATGATTCAAAATAAAGATTGACGGTAATATTGTACAGAATTCAAAGGGTAGATCAACTTTATCAAATAGCAAATACAGAATGATAATGTGTCCACATGAGAGCCTGTGTTATATTCAATACACTATCTCTACTACCAATACCACTGATAAACGCAACCAGTTTACACAAAAATATTTTTGCTGGGATATATTTGAACACTTTTGCCAGAAATATGCTTCAACATCTATGTCATGGACCACTAGAACCTTTCTATTTATGATGATACCACGAATTTAAAACATCCCAGCAAAAATTTCTTGTGTAAAAGTAAGCTGCATTAAGAGTAATGTACCTGTTACATTTATGCCATAATATACTATATCTAAGCTTTTTCATGTTTTCATTTTGTATTTATGCCTTGGCTTCAGCCAATGCTCCGCAGGAATGGTGATTGTGCTGCAAAGACGACGCCTCCTCAAAATTCAACGTCTTCTTGCAGTATGCGCACTCATTGACAGTAAATGGCAGGCCACATGATTTCCACGATGACACCATGGCTTCAACAAACTTATCCATCATCTCCGGGGTGTGGAACGGAGTTGGTGCAATGCGTAGACGTTCTTCACCAGGTGCAACCGTTGGAGGGTTGATGGCTTGAACATAGAAGCCATGCTTGCTGAGAAGTTGATTGGCTACTTCAGTATTAGCCCTGGGGTTACCAACCTGTAAAATGACAAAAGTATATTTTAAGGTTTACAACGCTATCAATACATAACATAATACTACATAACAGACATATACATACATAATACTACATATAAGGCATACTTAGCATCAGTGGCGTAACAGGGTTGGTCGGCAGGGGTTCGTGCGACATTTTTTTGACTTTTTACATGTTCATTATCAAAAGTAAAGTGTGAAATTTGTGTCAGTGACTGAAAGTGGGGGCAATGGGGGTTGAGCATTGGGCAAGGCTTGTGACTGGGGGCCAAGATAAGTTGAAGTGGAACCTCCTCAACATAGCGTAAGCAATTATAGGGAAGGGGTCCACAGGCATAGTCCCTGGGTGCTTTTGGGTTCTGATGCTTTTGAGTGCCTTTAGAGAGCTATCATTTATCATATTGTCAATTTTTTTTTTATTCAACATCATTTCAGCACCACCTCCCTGAAGGTGGAGCCCGGGGAAACATGCCCCCTTTGCCCCTTCAGCCACGGCTCTACCCTTTATCTCTTCTTTCTGCTCTCCCTTTCCCCTTCTCGCTCCCTTCCTTAATCTTTCCCTTCCACTTTCTCTTTACCTTTATTCCCTTTTCTCTTCTTTTTCTTCCTTTTCTTCTCTCTTTTTCCTTTTCTTCCCATGATTTTCCCTTCTTTTTCCTCTCTTTTCCCTTTTCTTCCTCTTTCTTTTCCTTTCTTTTTTTCCTCTAGGTACACACATTTCCCCCTTGAGAGCTCTCAGGACTGAACCCACGTCAGTGCTTAGCACACTTAAATGCATCAGAAAATAACTTTAAAAAGTTTATTCTCATGCTCAAATTTAATGGATGTGGTTGTATAACTTTGATATTGCTAACCCATGCATAGATATAATACATTTCACATGTTTTACAAAACAATTTCCTCTCTCTCTCTATTGTAAATGTACAACTACTAAATAATCCTCATCCTGTCAGTGGTGAGTAGAAGTTGCATAACTTAATCGCTTGTCATATTTCTACATTAAAACATTGTTGGGTTCCTACTAAACCAGCAGATCACTCAGTATACTTTATTACTGCACCTCATAAATATTCATTAGAAAACCACGGAAACAATTGGTCAGTTAAACCTAAAGCGCATGACAGTATTTTGCCTACTTTTCCAAAGTGCGCGAAACGCCCAAGCAGTGAAAAAACACCCCTATAATCATATCAATTATCAGTTGGAAATTCATACGGTGACCGAAAAGAATGGACATTTTGGGGTGATTTTTTGATGTGTTAACACCACATTCAGTGAAAATCTACGAGGTATAGTAAAACAAATACAACATTGCTTATTTTTCAGGAGAAGTATTGAAAATCCCTGATCCCAAAGTTATTGAAAATCCCTGATCTCGAGGTGTTGGATGCGTGCGACTACTTCCCTCTACTTCGCATCGGAAAATAGTCACACGCATCCAACACTTCAGGATCAGTATTTTTCACTACTTCCCTCAATACCATGTTATATTTGTATATCAATCATAATTTAAACAATTTGAAGAGCAATATATAAATAATTTTGTGTGAAAAATTCTGTGCCTTTTTTCACAACTTAAGCTTTGCCATCTTAGCTGATAACTTGATCACATGTGACTTGGTTCACTACTTCTCCCACAAAACTTGATTGTAGTTTCTCTACCAAGTTTCATGCAGCGAATCAAGCCACTTGTTGTCAAGCCATCAGCTAAGGGAAAAGTTGAAGACGTGAGTGAGTATGAATCACTGGATTTGTCACACAAAATCTTGCATATGTGATGGCATACCCCAAAAGGGGGGGACTTTGCAGATGATATCAATTTTGCTTTTTTCGTTTCATCTGTTTCAACATAAGCTTTAAAATGACACCTTACTTGTTGAAATTGATCAAGGCGATCAATTATACAACAGAAAATCTGCTTGAATTTTTTATTTATTTTCATTATTTTTTCCTGCCTATTTTCGACCGTTTCTTGAAAAGTGTTCTGTCGCAAAGTCCCCCTTTTCGGGGTGACTCATCACATATTTTTACCACAATTATACAATCTGTTTATGGAAATTTGAAGAGCATTATATGTTTAAACATTTGTAATATCACAACTCACATGTACAGGGATGATGTGGCTTGGCGTAGCAATGACTGGAATTCCAACAGACTGGAGCTTGCCAAACAAAGTACGCACTTGTTGTTGATGACGTGCACGTAGATATTGCCCCTCCTCGCTCATCAAAACCTGTCAATTGAAAGATTGACAGAATTAGTTACTGAAAAATTATTTTTAAAAATTTAATGTGAGAAAAAGAAGTCGATATTTTAGGCAAGCTTCATGATTTGTACATTTCCTGTCTAGCAGTGCTGCAAAAAATGTAATACCACTTGGCACAATTGTATATCAATTTAACTCTAATGAAAATAGGAAATAACTTTCCTGCCATCTTGTACAAGCATTCTTCAGCCTTAACCTTTTATGGGGGAGAGTACATGTAGTTGGAGGCAAAAGCATCAAAAATCACAGCTTGATTATATAGTTGGAAGAAGTCATATCAAGACATGTTCAACCATCATTGATTTTGGAAATCATAAAAGATAACAGGTATATGCGTAAGGCAGTAAGTCTAATAGAAGTCATAAAATACTTCCTGTCTGATTGGAAGTTGGTCATAAAATGTTTCTGTTGATTTATATTAGATATCTGATATCATCTAGAAAAATCTCTTCTGATATTGCATGTATTTTCAGCTACAAAGCTCTTTTGTTTCATGATATAAATCATAAAGTAAATAGAAAATGCAAAATAACGTGATATGAAAACGTTCAAGTAAACAAGACATAAAAATCATGAGACCTTTTGTAAGTTCAACACCCTTAACATGCAATTTGACCTTTGCTGTATATCTTATTTTGGTACAGATTTATACAGTTTGTTAAGTGAGTATCCACCCAATAATGTAGATAGGTAATAATGCATGCATTGTGTTGCCTTGTTAAATTGGGAATTTAAAAGGGGAATCTGCACTCATTGTCATCTTGTTTGGCATGGAGTTGATTATCCTGCGATTTATTGTACCTCTAGATTTGTTTGTGAAGAAGTTTGGTTGTTAGTCTTAAATCTTAAATGGATGCAAAAACAGGGTATGCATTTTATCTCCATTTCAAGAAGCGTTTATCATGTCTGTTAAACTTTTTTGAGTTGAGTTTGCTGATTTTCCCAACGATTTCCTTTTCTAAATGTTTCCGCATGTGGTTATGCACACCTGAAAAATGTTAGAGCTAAATTAAAGCAATGCTATAAGATTTTGATCAAAAATGGTTTATAGTAAAAACAGCATAAAATGAAAGAATGTGGCTCTTTAAAAGCGTTTTCAAATACATTTTGTCGAAAAAATTATTTTGCCATCAAATTTTTTTATAAAAAGTATATGCATGCTTTCCTGTACGTATACCTGTAGAATTAAATTTGGGATCCCGATTTTAATTAATTCAACAAACGGCCATAACAGAAAAGGTTAACATCTTTGAGCCAAACCATTTGTAGGGTGTTCACATCTACCAAAAATAAGCCCCCAAAAATCAAAAGTCATGGGTGACAGGGGGCGCTTCATTTTTAACACTTTATAGTATTATTTTAACTCAACATCAATGTGTTTAAAAGTCACGAAAGTGGCCATACCACAGGGATATAAACAGTGGTAGAAATATGTTCTGACTCCCTGTGTTAAAACTTCCTTGATGCTAACACACCCCAATAGCCATGATATAGTCACACATTTTCAAATGTAATGTTATAATTATATTATTTGAGAATTTAACATTCATGTCAATTTGAGGGGGGGGGGAGCTAAAATGTGTGTAGGAGCAGGGCAGGGGTTCAGGTGACATTTTCCAATCCTCAACAAATCATATAATTTGACTTGGTCTTTTTATTATAATCCTAGATGACATGAAACAAAAATGTGATTACCAAATGGTTAAGTGATCACATTTTATATAATTTCAAACATTATTTTGATATTGTAATACAAAGGCAGCTGTATGCATTAATTGAAGCCTAAAACACATGTTCACTTATATAAAACTATCACAGGGTTAAATATGAAAACACATACCCTAATCGATGCCATGGCACCAGCTAACACCATTGGAGGCAAGGCAGTGGTAAAGATAAAACCAGATGCGTAGCTACGGACCATATCTATCAGGTTGGTTGAACCGGCGATATAACCACCAATCATTCCAAAAGCTTTACCTGTACAATACGACAAAAAATATTGGTTATTGTCTTCATGTGCTTGAACTTGCCTATGGAATGCATAGTGTAACTTGAATGATCCCTGATGACCTTGTCGTGACCTTAAACATTTTTGGCGTCAACAATCGACCCCACCCTCCAAGTGCACCCACCAAGTTTCAGGAACGTCGGGCCCTCCGTCTCTTAGAAAATGTAGGTTAACATTTGAGTTCACATTTTTATCACAGATGGGCAGACGGACACACGGACAGAGCTCATTTTATAGTCCCCATGATCCCGAACGAGTGGGGACAATAAAATCAACAACTCACGATCATGGAAAGACGATCCTAAAAATGAGCTTGGCTAAAATTTAGGTAACATTAAACTGAATATAAAAGTAGAATAAATGACAAATGTGTAAGCTCAAGTGTACTAAAAGTAATTTTTTGTTTGTTCTTTGTTTGAAAAGCCTTGCGCCCATTCTTGAGCTTCTGCGTCAATCTCGCGACATAAGGCCTTAGTGGGAAGACATTGATAGGAGATGAAAGGCATTCTATTTACATTGTATATCAAAAGGGAAGGAAATGGCTTACCAAGAGTCCCAGATACAATATCTATATCTTCCACACAGCTATCTCGCTCACCAACCCCGGCTCCATGCTGCCCATATAAGCCTACAGCATGGACCTCATCTACAAATGTAATGGCACCATACTTGTGTGCTACGTCACACAGCTCCTTGGTCGGACATATATCACCTATATAAGTTGAGAAACAAAGTGACAATATTATGAAGATTATAGATTATATCAAAAAGCAGTCTATATGTGACCATCCATCACCTTCAGTAATGTCAGCATTTTTCATTTTGAAATACAAGGTCTATATAAAAGTCTTCTTTAAAACAAAATGAGATACTTGCAAAATTCAAATGTTCATGCTTTTCTTAAACTATATGTAAAATATAAGGTTTCATTTCAACTCCAAAATATTTGAAGAGTAAGGTCCGTATGCACAAAACTGGACTAAAGTAAGTCCCGGACTAAGATAATTTGATTTCTTGAAAATAACATATCTTTTGGAAATCTGTGATAATTAATGTCCTCGCTTAAAGATCTATGGTGAATTTTCTATAATTTAACCAGTTTGTCTGTTTTGGAACATTTGTATTTTTTTCAAAAAGAACAAAAATTGGTTTAGTCCTGGATTAACTAAGTTAGTACTGGACTAAACCCTTTTCTAATCATATAGTTCTGAAACTGACAAAGGAATCAAATAATGAAAATTTCAGTTTAAATCTTTAAACTGGAACATAAATTATCGCTAGCCTTCTCTAAAACTGTGTTAATTTTCAAAATTTTAAACTTCACTTAGTCCGGGATTAACTTAGTCCTGTTTGTGCATACAGACCTAACAGTTTCTAGATGTAGCTGAATTAGAAATATGCACAAAATGAAAACTTTAGAGCAAAATGTCTGGGTTTTGCATATTTTGACTTGCCAAGCTTTGAAGAATCATAACTCTACTTATAAATGTCATAAGAACCTGATACAAATATCATTTTTCAAAGCTGAAAACATGTTCTATTTGAATTTGAAATGAGATGAAATTGACCAGAGTCCAATTTTACCGGAGGTTTTGGTGGGTGGTCACATATAACAAATTATGTTTAATATTCTCTCTTGATGCACTGTAAAATGTAAAAAGGGTGTCAAAAAATTAATGCGACTTTCAGAATTATTTTTTATGTTCATTAACGTTTTACTTAGGAACAAAAAGTTGATATGATCACAGCTGATCTCTGAATTATTCTTTTGATACACTTGTTAAACATATACCTCTGTAATAGGCAGGTTTTTTTTTAAGCAAATGTGGACCAGGAGCTAAAATGAGCTCCTTGACCTTAAAACAGAGCCCGGAACTGCAGTTACCAGTGTAAAATTTTGAATAGACCGGGAGCCAAATCTTTAGAACCATTGGGTAAATGGAGCCCGGCTCCCGCAAAAAACCTTGGAGCCTTTGTTAGTCTTTAATTTAGATGGTTAATATATTGTAGCATTGTGTGAGACTGTTAGTATTAACAATTTCCAATTGAACTAAAGTAAAAATACATCTGATATTTTCAATTATTTATGAACACAGTCAAGATCGAAAAACAGATGGAAAAACACTTTCTCAATCGTATCTTAAAAAATAAATGCACCAAATAAATATCAAAATGGTAAAACGCCACATTAACATTCCCATACAATTTCTTTGTTTTGGGGAGTTAAAAGCACTAATACTCGAAGCGCCACATTTGGCATATGCCCCGCAAGTTGAGAAAGCCTGGTTTATAATATAACCTAATACATTTATGAAAAATCTTTTCAGTGCACAGAAAATGGAAACTTTCTAATTACCTGTCATTGAGTGAACAGTTTCGAAAGCTACTATCTTGGGTGTTGACCGGCTAGATTTCATGAGTAATTCTTCAAGGTGTTTTGGGTCATTGTGCCTGAAGACAAACTTGGGCACCTTAGAGTTGCGTATACCCTGTATCATAGAGGCGTGGTTACCGGCATCAGAGTAGATCTCACAACCTGTTGAAAGAAAGGTGATTTACAATGAAGACTTACTTGGTAGCAAGATCTTGAACAAGTTTGGCACCAATTTTTATACAACCAATTTATCATGTTTACTATCTCAAGATTATCAAGGGTAAAACATAAGTACCTTTTAGAATAAAGAAAATGAAAATGCATGATTTTTAAAATATGTATGTGCCATTTTAACATTTTTATGAATGGGCCCCTACATTGATTTACCAAAATGTTCCTAACAATAAATCATTCTTTCAGTTTTAAACCAATGTATTGTTTGTGGCAAGAATCAAACCCCCCATTATGAAAAATAGCAAAAATGCAGCCTGATGAAGGCAAATAAATTGCCAACTGCTGCAGTATAAGATTTGTGAGTAATTCTTTAAATGAGCTATCATGATTTCCATTCAAGATATATATGAAATATATATTTTTTAATGTGAAACAAAACAAAATATTTCTAAAAACGTAACTGTTAATATAGACATATTACTGTGAATACTATCAGCACTTTTGAAGATACATTGATATTCTGTTGTTTTTTAAACATATGATTTAACTTGTCTTGTCCTTGTAAAAGAAATGTAACACTGAAAAAGGAAAATTTGATAAGGAAGTATGTTCCAAGTGACATAGAAATATTTTTTTACCTTCATGCATAAATGTGTAAATGTAGCTTCAATTGCATTGCATTTTATACTTAACCAAGTGAAAGTAACGATTGATCTGCACTCTCATGCCATGTTACTTTTATACCAAAAAGTAAAGCTTACAAGAAAAAACATTTTCTTTATACACTTCCAGTCAAAAGTGTTTGCGCACGCTTAAATACAGGCAAAAACGTAATTATTATATCAAACGACCAAGACTCTGAAAAACTTCACACACTTTTTGCTATGTACATTGTACCTATGTAATTTATTAGTTCGATGCTCGTTATGATCATATGACAGTAAAAAACATTTTCAGGTTATGAGTTTTCCAACAAATGTGCAGTTTTGCACTAAACTAAATTTTTGAATGTGCGGAAGAAAGTATACAGTATGTTTAGCACGCCATATTTTCAAATGCAGTAAATTCAATTCCTATTGAGTTCTTTAGATATTTATATGCAATTTATAAATATGAAAAATATGACGCAATTGATGAACGGTTCTTGAGATATTGCTGCTTAAAGGTTTTGTGCGCAAACACTTTTGACCAGTAGTGTAAATGGTAATGGAAAAGATTAAGGAATTGTAAAACAAAATAATCTTCTCAAAATCATCTTGTAGGTTATGTATTTTAAGGAAGTTCTCTACATAAGAAATAATGTCCTTGAATATATAAGATTGTTTGATACAAAATATTTCGATTTCATTTGTTCATGTATTTAAAGGGACTATATAATTCACACTTGAATAGAATTAATCAAGGATGTCAGGTTGGACCACAATGACTGAACAATATACGAACTTGTTATTGTGAACTTACAAGTTTAATATAGGTGAGCAATGATAATAAATTCGTTTTCTTGTAAAGGTCAGGTTGTAATGCAATTAAGTTGGTTTTCAAATTAAGGTGAAAAGTGTATTTTGAAGGCCATGTAAATTCTTTCAACTGTATAATTAACTACCAAATATGGGTGACATTGCATTTTACTACTGTAATTACGCATTACATTAGTACGAATTGACATTGCTATTTTGTTTATTTGGGAAATAACTTGTATTAAAAAAATAAAAATGAGGACAGGTTTGCCTTGTCTTATCCCAACAAAAGCAATTTAAATAATTATGTTAGTGTGAATTTCATATTTCTGCAATTTGGAAAATGGATATTGCCCAGTTTTCATTATTGTACACCTTTTAACAACCCAAAGGTGTATTATGAAATGTAATACAATTGTACTTTCTGATATCATTGTTACTCACAAAAAGGTCAGGTTACTTGTCTACTTAAGATAAGAACAAACTGATTTGATAAGAAGTCCAATGTCCCATATGACAGGTCTGCCAAATGATCTCTTCTGATCATTTATCATGAATAAATATGCCCTGATTTGGATCATGAGTTGGGCGATGCTAGACAAGTTCTGTTGTAATTTTGTAACCTGATTTTTTAAAGAGGAAAAGCAATATACTCACCGCATAGCATTTAATATTTTTATTACAAGGCAGCTGGTAAATATCATGACTAATAAAAACTTGTGACATGCATAGATCTGCAATTTGCCAATAAATATTTGAACCAAATATTCTCCATTTTTAAATCATTTCACACAATCAAGATATACAATTTTCAGTGAAATTTGCAGTCATTATTAGTTCACTACAGTTTAGTTTTTTTGTCCCTACCTCAAAAATCACACACACCTATTTTCAAATTCTTTATTTAGTTCACACATTCATGACAAATATAAGTAAACATTTCGGTGTGACCTCATATAAATCAGGTTCAGTGTAAATATTGCTGACTTGACAAAGGTATTTGATGTGCTTGATTGCTCTACCAATGACGAATATTCAGTACTGTACACCCATATCTCAACTACCAGGAAATCAAACTAAGTATCATATCCAACATGAAGAAAGTTAAAAATCTGCAGACTAAATATTAAATCAGTGTTTCATTTGCGCAGGTCAAATTATCCATTCGCTGTTAATTAATGTCAGCAGTGACAAAAATGTTTTTGATCTATAATGTGTGATATCAATTCTACTCAGATTAAAATTTAAAAAAAATATTTTCAAAACTGTTTTAGATTTGGTAACTTTAAATTTTAAAATAGAATGATAAATCCTGACATTCAGATCAATTTTGAAAAATCATGCTTTTTAAAGTATAAAGTAGTATGTTTTATGAGCAGTTAGAAATACAACCGTTATCAAATGCAAAACCATAATCTAGCTTCAAATCATAAATTGTCATCAAAATCACTGATATTTACAAAACCCACAGGACCTGCGAATTCTGGGGAAAAGGGGTACTTATTACAGAAGTGGTTACAGGGACGTGTCAAATACAAGGGTAGCAAAATCAGACTGTATGGTACCTCGATGGGTCCTTTTTCAATGCAAAATTTTGTACTTTGATGGGTCATACTCTTCAAAAATTTTCCTAAAATGTTCATGCTTTACTAAATGAACTGTCCCACTCTTGAAAATGAGTATAATCATGGAATCTACTTCAATTTGATAGTAGCACACATGTGACATGTCCCAATCCAGAGTCAACTTAGTATTCTTCCAGAGGGTGTTTTAAGTACTTCCCATAATTCCATTCAAAATTTGGAATCAATAGCTCAAAACAACCCACAATGAGAACCATTTCCCATTGAACGTACAGTTGTACACAGCAAAATGCATGTTTCAAATCTGACACAGTACATTTATTATTGAAGCGACCAGACTGATAATTAAAATTACCCTGAGAAAGGTCACCCTACTAAAGAATATGTAAATAAATTTTTGGTCGCTTGAAGTTTTCACACCAATAATACAATTTGATTAAGCATGAAATTCAATACCTTTCCCATACAAATGAACAGCAGTAGTAATTTGACCTCACTGCACATTCCATTAGTTCATTCATGCTCACTGAGCTGTTACTGTGTATTGTGGGAAGATCTTATATAACCCTCTGGTATTCCTTCCACAAGTCTTACCCACATTATCATATAAACTTCATGATTTTCATTGTTGATGCACCAGCTTTATGACCTTGTGATCTGTCCTTACCATTGCTATAGGCTACAATTTCAGAAATATATGATTTATTAGCTACAAATGTACATGTATCATAAACCTACCAGGTAAAGCTTTGGCCAGGGTAAAGAGAGTTGAATCATTGGCTACATAACATGAGGTAAACAGCAAGCCAGCGTCTTTCTGGTGTAACTTGGCCACTAGATGCTCCAGAGACTCATGATAGGTGGTGTTACCAGCTATATTACGTGTCCCACCAGCTCCAGTGCCATGCTGCTTCAGTGCATTCCTGAAAATTGAGGAGTAAATTGATATGATCTGTATGAACTGTTTTGGCACTTCAAGACAATTTTGTAAAAAGCAATACTATAAGATTTTGATCAAAAATGGTTTATAGTAAAAACAGCATAAAATGATGAAATGTGACTATCAAAAAACATTTTCAAGTGTACATGTATTTGGTCCAAAATTAGTCGTGCCATCAAAGATAGGCAAAAAGCACACGCATGATTTCCTATTTTCATACATGTGGAATTAAATACGGGATCCCAAATTTAATTCAACAAATGGTCATAACAGAACTAGAATACGCGGTTCTCGGGCCGCGCGGTTCTCGACACAGAGTGTCGATCACGATGCCTCCGCATTCCACCTTTGTAATCGGACTAAGTTGAGAATTTGACCTTTCTTT
>JXSR01S056136.1:6438-22798 GCA_000969725.1 Ophiothrix spiculata | reverse complement strand
GCCAAAAACAAAGTTTTTTGGCTTGTGTTTCTCGAGCAAAGTTTAGCATATTGTGTTATACATGTAGTCAAGTAATTTTAGCACATGACTAGAATGAAGTGTTGGGTCATGACATCAGGGTCGTGAAACTCCTATTCCAAGCCAATGGACACAATTTGTACCCACCACGCAGAAGTTTGGCTGGTCACGTACAGAAAGAACTGATCTATTACTCGAATTTGAAATCTCGCCACTCAACCCGTACGAATCAAATGCTTCACAAGTTAGAATTAGTGACAACACACGACTGTTAAGGAGATATACATCACCTCATGTAATGTCGTAAACAACTTCGGATTAACACGCAGATAACAATGGGGATAGCCCTAGTATGTGCATAATGTAGGTTATTTTGTGACGAAGCATGGTACATCATTTACAAATAGAGCAGATTTGCTCAGGGCCGTACGAAGCGGGGGGGGGGGGGTACTTGACTTGGCTTGAAAAATCTGGATGCTGGCGGGACAAATATCAAAATATCGAGACAATATTTTACTACTTTTACTGTCCTGATATTACTATTCCGCAAATTTTTAGTCAAAATAAGCAAATTTTAACACAAATATCAAGGTTTTATATCGATTTTTGGCTGAAAATAGAAAAATTTCTGCTATGGTATATACCATGTATACATCGGGCCGGTAAATGTGTTTGCCCCCCTTGGCTTACATGCCTTCGTACGGCCCTTGATTTGCTGCAATAAAGGGGTGATTTGCTGTAATAATCAGCTGATTATTGCAGCAAATCAACCCTTCAGGGTAGGTTCACCTTTAAACCCGTATAAAGTTTCAATTCCCATTCTCTCTGTTCCCAGATGACATGCTTGCATAGCATTAGTACATGTGTGATGCAGTCCCCTAAAGTTAAGATTCCACTTAGAATTAAAAACCGTATGGAAATGCTCTAAATAAAGCTTGAAAGTGTAGTAGAATAGTACACAAATTTACATAGAAATGGCTCAAATTGAGAGAAAATTAATTTGCAATATATCATTCTGTGTTGATGGTGTGACTATATTGTACCTCAGATAGATTTACCAGATCTAGATAAAAGATCAGCAAAACATTTTGTTTGCCCATCACAGGTGTAGAAACAAGATCTTTTTAAGATTTGAAACTAGAAACACTGTTCCCACCATTTTTTGCCGCCGCAGAAAAAATTAAAGTTGGTAAAAAATTTCAATTTTCTCCAATATTTCTCAAAATAATGGAAAACTACTGGTAGGTTATAATTGCTAAAAAAACATGTTCTATTGATTCATGTAAAAAATATGTTGATAAAATATTAGTGGGTAAATCTAGGCCAGTCCCTTTCAGCCAAATTTTCAATTTAGAGTGCAAATAGCACTATAGTTGTTTCCTATGTACTTTTTATCCCAGTGGCTTGAAAAGTATAAGGGGGATTATGGCCTAGTGAATGTCTGTGTCGTCTGCGTCGTCGTTGGCATTGTGAAAAGGGTTGACGTTTGCCTCTAACTTCTCCATACTTCGATGGATTTTGACTAACTTGTGCATGTAAGTTTGATGCCCGCATGATTTGGTGCATGAAAGTTGCTTCGCATGTAAGGTAGTTTATGCACCCAAAAATAGTTTTCTCAAACCCTCAATTTGCTCAAATAATCTTTCTGATTCGTATTTTTGAAAATGAACTATATGCAGCTTTTGTCACACAAAATGGCTTAAACCATTTGAAATCATCAGGTTTAACCAACTAACTCTCTCTTGTAGTTTTTGGTTTGGTAAAAATCAAAATGGGCATGCTCAATGACCTTTTTTAGCCATTGAATGGGCAGTATTGATACGCCAATTTAGTTATAGACACCCAATGACCGTAAGTGAGGGTAACTGTACGTTTGCCTTCCTTAGGTGCTATATTGTTTAAAACAAAAAATTACTCCCTGTTGTGTTGTGAAAGAACACTAATTCCAAAGATAGTGCCCTGAAAATTTATAAGTATTATGCATGGTACATGATAGGGCCTACACGACATGAGTATTAGCTTGTATGGAACCGGGTGCATTACTACAGGTTTATTTCTAAAATAGAAATATACCATACACACAATTCAAATTAAAATACGTATTTTAAAATCGACAATAAACAATTGAATGAAGAGTGTAAATTTTATTTCATTTTTTGTTCAATTTCAGATCTACATGTAAGAATAGAAATCAACCACAATGCTGGACTTGAGTTGTTGTTTTGATGTAGAGGAGGATATTGCCAAAGTCATCAAGGCTCAAAGGGACCCAGCTGTAAGAAAAGGTCAGTTGAATTGTCAATGTGTTTGTGGATATTGCCAAAGTCATCAAGGCTCAAAGGGACCCAGCTGTAAGAAAAGGTCAGTTGAATTGTCAGTGTGTTTGTGGGTATTGCCAAAGTCGTCAAGGCTCAAAGGGACCCAGCTGTAAGAAAAGGTCAGTTGAATTGTCAATGTGTTTGTGGGTATTGCCAAAGTCATCAAGGCTCAAAGGGACCCAGCTGTAAGAAAAGGTCAGGTGAATTGTCAATGTGTTTGTGGATATTGCCAAAGTCATCAAGGCTCAAAGGGACCCAGCTGTGAGAAAAGGTCAGGTGAATTGTCAGTGTGTTTGTGGGTATTGCCAAAGTCGTCAAGGCTCAAAGGGACCCAGCTGTAAGAAAAGGTCAGTTGAATTGTCAATGTGTTTGTGAATATTGCCAAAGTCATCAAGGCTCAAAGGGACCCAGCTGTAAGAAAAGGTCCCCCGTCATCCGACCTTTCCCTTGGGGTCAAATTTTCAACTTTGCCCGATTTTAAAATTGTCTGTCTAGGACCAGTGATCAAAAGTGTCAATATGTGACCCTGTCGTCCGACCTTTCCCTTGGGATCAAACTTTCAGCAATCGGCAATTCGGTTTCAGACCTCATCACAGCAACAAACTCGACCAAAGAGGTAGAGCAACTGTCTATAACTTATAAGGCACAAGTTTGAAGTGTTATGGAATACGCATCACTTTCCTGGGTGAGTGCCAGCCAAAGAACACTCAGATTGCTAGATTCCATTCAGAGAAAGGCGCTTCGAGTTATTGGTGTGGATAAGGATGATGCCAGACTAGAACTTAACATCTGTTCACTCCACGAAAGACGTCAGGTGGCAGCAGCTGCCGTCTTATACAAAATGCACACCAGTCTTCATGTATGCCCAACAGACTATCATGCTCTGCTTCCTCAATGATATATCATCAGAAGAGCCACCTGATCCAGTCTACCCATGCCTTTCAATGCTCTTGCCGTTCCTGTATCCAGAACTGTTTCCACTGGCCGGACTTTCATCCATGCAGCCGTGCATATGGAAGTTAGTGATATCTCTGATAATGGTGTGACAGCCTTTAAGAAGAAAGTGCATGCATATCTTATGTCATGTGTTTAAAGCTTTCCCCCATCACTCCAGTTCTCCTTTGCTGTGAACCACATTAGGCCATGGGGATATCTATCATAGTGCAATACAGCTTATGATAGTCTTTATTTTCAATTCTTCATGGGTTATTGCTCACTTCAGCAGTTTATAAAAAATACTTCAGCTGTGAAATTTCACATGGAATATGTGAAAAATATGAGTAATATTTTGGTACCAAAATCAGAAAAAGTTTGAGAAAAGTTGGAGTTATCGGACAATGCTACTTCAGGAGGCCCTAATCAAAATTTAAACATTGCCAAATATTGATGGAATTTTGAAAAATTATTTTGTGGTCAGATTCTCTGAGGGATTCAAAGGGCCAACCAGAAGCATTCAAAATGTCAAATTTGGTGCATGCACCATTAGTTGACATGATAGGCATTGCTATAAAGCTTAATCTTATGGTGGTTGGTAATACTATCTTCTTTTTTTAAAAAAAATTACTCTATCATGTATTATTACAATGTATATACTGATCATTTGTTTCTCATTTCTCCATGGACTTTCAGAGAAACCAGATTCTGAAATACATATTCGATTAGTTGGCCAAGAAAAATACAATGAAATACTGTACGTGTGGAATGATATCTCACCTATCACAAAAACAGGACCAGAAGTCACTCTGGTTGGACTCTATGAGCCCTCAAAGCAGAAAAATTCTGTAAGTTTATCATAAAAAGTTTGTAAGTATATCATGCATATTATGCTTATATTGTTTGAAAAGTAGGTCAGAAAGGAAACAAAAATTTGTAATAATTATTCAGCATTTTTTTGTGAGTGATATTATTGTTTTTCTGTTTTAATTTAATGCCTAGTATGTCAAGTTTTTACAGAAATTTACTTGTCCAATTTTGTTGACAAATGAGATTTCATGTCGATATGGGGCGATATGCTTTATGTCGACAAAAATGTCAACATACGGCATGTCGACAGAAACCTTAATTGGCCTATCTTCCATACTGCTAGACCCACCTTTGTGATATTAAGTAAGTTGGTGGCCCTATAAACACTATTTCTTCATGTAGCCAGATCAGTTTTCGAGAGAAATTCTTTTTGAGTTTACTTTAAAGGGAAACCTAGTACATTTGGATTAATACTAAGTGCCGGAATCTACACCAACGTATCAAGTGAAAATATTCAAGTCTGAATATATAGTAAAACGTGCCCTCGACTGCATTTATTTTCAATTGAGAATAGTATAGTGTAACGCCGGGATCAGACAAACGACGAGGTCGCATTCGCTACAATACATTTATACGTCTGACCCATTTATATTACAATCGGGTCGTTGTTGCATTAAAAAAAATTAACTACGACAATTTCCGTCATTGAGATGGATTTATATTGTAATAAATTTGAAAGTAATGCGGTAAAAACACAGTGTGACCACATCTCGTCATTGTAAACATAATGTGAAAACTCTGTCAACTGTAACGAGTGACCTTAGTTCAATTTAGCTCTGCCCAGCAGGAAGCTACCTCAGCTAAGCATACGGTATTTGATTGATACTTTCGTACGACATCTCGTAATCGGTTAGGTCCTCATGTGACTGGAAAGTAATGCGACACGATTGTGATAAATAATTGCAAAAAGTAGTCTGCCGCATGTCGTAATTACGACAAAAAAATTATTGTAGTAAATGCAACCTCATAAGCCGTCTGACCCCGGCCTAAATAACTGGCTTGAAGTTGTAAACCTCTTAGACAATCATAATAGATGTCACAACCTAGAAACGTGTTACCGTATTGTTTCTATTAATTGCCCATTCTCTATTAAACGCCCACCACAAAAAATTTCAAAGAGAAGTGTGAAAAAACATTCAATTTTGTAGCATTTTCGTGTATCATTAAGCTTCAACCAACAATCGCTAGTAACTGGAACGGTACCAATGAGGTTGCGATCCGTTTCCTTGTCCTCGTCCCTGTCCCGTCCTGTTGTTTGAACGTCTGGTGTTTTTGTTTTTAGGGGTTGACAACTTCAGGCCTTATTGGCCCTCCTGTCTTCTCCTCCATATTAACTTTTTGTTTTGGTTTTGTATTTCTTATGTATTTTTTATATGTTCAGTTTTTATGGAAATAAAGATTAAGATTAAGGTTATCGGGGGCCATATAACAGAAAGTTGCCGTAATTGTTAAGCTTACTTAGCAATTTTGTGCAAATTTTGATGTTGAAAATTGGTCTCTAATAATCGCCCACCCTTCAAGAAATGTCGTCGCCCATGGGCGTTTATTAGGAACAATACGGTATGCAACACTGACCATTGCCATCTGTTCTACTTATTCCTTTTTAGATCCTATTTATTCATGAACTAGCATTGGACATAATCAACTGCACTGTTAATCAAGAGCTGACTATGATTGCATATGTTATCAGGACACCTACATCAGCTCTAGGCCCAAAAGGAGACACAGCTTGTAAGTTGCTTTTAATCATTGTGGGTTTCAGCCCCGGGCCGGGCGGTTTTCGTCTCTTTGTTTCCTTGGGCAAGAAATTTTACTCTACTTGCTCCGTGGTCGGACAGTCACGTAAAGCCGTGGGTCCCCTGTATGAATAGACTCCTTCATGGGGTATGCATGTTATGCAAGTACTTGTATCATTGATTGATTGATTGATTTTTTAAAGGGAGCATGCTTTGGGGGAGCGGGTTGGCGCAGCGGTAGTTCCCTCGCCTTGCACCAATGAGGTCCCGGGTTCGAGTCCCGCGCCCGGCGCTTTATGTGCATTTGGTTTTTCAGTCCATGCTCACTTCCGCAGGTTTTTCTCCGGGTACTCCGGTCTTCCTCCTGCATTCAAAACTGCATTTAAAAAAAACCCCATCTTGGAGCCCTGTTGAAGATAAGCCTCCTTTAGCTTAATTGGTATCAAATACCAAGTTGGGTTTCCTTGGCGAAAGCCTAAACAAGATGCTTGCTCATATCTAACATGCAACACTAAAGTAAAGACCAATTCTGAAATTTCCAATTAATAAAGGGGAGGTCCTGGACTCAAATTCCGGCCAAGGTTTTTTTTTTTCTTCAAGTCTTGGCCTCCGGGAGTTAAAGAATAAAGAAAATTATGTACATTTCACCCTGTGAGCTAAGTAATAGTTCATCATACAACAATAAAGCATACTTTATTAATATTTATATGTTCCAAGATCTGATGAAATTATGTCATGAAACTGAAAACAATCTTTTGATAAAGAGGGGATAATTACTTTGAATACAAATTTGGGAGCTTTTATTAGACAGATTGAATTGTGATCATAATTGGCACCTAAACTATTTTGAAAAACAGAAATGTAATGATTTTGATTTATTTAACTTTTAATTAGGTTTGTTATTTATTGTGTCCATCTGTATGCATCACTTAATTACAGTCAATACTAAATCTTTACATTTTTAAGCACTCCTATATAGAGGTAGTCAATATACCCACATTACAGTTGAACGATACACCTTTTTCAGTCCCGTGTATTTTCGACCTGAGTCAAGTTCTATTATCTTGGAATTGTCTTTTTTTTCAGATTAAGCTAAATAATTAAATAATTTATAGTACTTAGTCCTACTTTCTTTGTATCATTTTCCCCTCTCAGACCTTTACAGGGCATATTTAGCAGAAATCCAGCCTCAACATCGGATCTTTGACTTGAATGTTGAGCGTAGTGCGCTTCTCAGGGTACAGTTTTTATGGCCAAGGAGGTCATCAGACAGAGATCCATCTTCAGCAAATAGAGACAGCAGAATGCTGTTTTTCTTGCATAAAGAATGTAAGTTCAAGTTTAAACCAACAAATCCAATGGTTCAGGCATGTTTTTACACAAGAGGATTAAGTTAGTACAGGAATAACTTGTTAAATTATTTATTCTTGGAATAAAGAGGTTTGCAGTTGCAGACATAATTGAAATTCACAAAGACTGGAATACCTGTTAAACCATAGTCTACATACAGTTATTCCAGAAATTACGTCACCAGTGATCTTGCTATAAAGTAATTAGGTTATTCCTGGAATAGAAGTTCCCCCTGTCTTAATATGAGCCATAGAGATACTATTATTTTTAACTCTGGCAGTTTTTCATATATACCCCAGCATTTGGATCTAATATTGATCTAATTATCAAAAATTCTATTTCATGGTATGGACACATCCATTGACAACATGGAAGAGTAATTTAGTATAATTTCAGAAAATATTTTTGTGGAGTTAGGATGGCTTCAAGTTTCCTTAACGATGCCAGTAAATAATAGCAGAGGTGAGGATAAGTTGATGTGAAAGCATGTATGTGATTGCGCTGCTCTAATAGAAGGCTTTAGAGCTTTAGAGATGGTACAAACGCCGTTTTTGTAAATTTTCACTTTATACATGTTCTGTGGTAAACATGAAATCAAACTTTTTGTTTTTGTGAAATTTGTTAACAGATTTTAAGTGTATAGCGAAATGTTTTGAGGAAGAGACATTCAAAGCCTGTCCTATGTTCATGAAAACCTATAAAAAAGATTTTCATTCTCTTTTGATTTTGTATGGTCACAAAGATCATGATCACTAAATTAAATCAAAAGTTGAAACAACCAGTCACTTTATAGGCAAGAAATCTAATATCGTCGGTCCTAAGACAAGACCTTGTGTCTCCAAAAAGTAAAATGTTCAATATCAGCAAAAACGTTTCTGTCCTGGAAATATGCTACTAATTACTATCTTTGTAGCCTGAAAGTTACAAATTTATTACAGTTTTGAAATGGTTTTTATCATTGTAGTTATCATGAAGGTACGTATTGATAGGTTTTAAGCAAGAAACATAACAAAAATGTAGATTTGATGTCTGATTATTCAGATGCGAGGTTTTGTACAAAAAAGTGAACATTGGAATGTTGTTATATGACTTGTGCAAAAACCTCTTATCTAAAAGAAAAACCTCGTATCTGAAAGAAAAGATATGAGGTTTTGTCATGACATTTGAAAAATAGGTCACCATAGGGTTTATGATGAAGATGCACTTTACCAAGTTTTGTCACAAGAAACTTTGACTTCTCAGCTACAAAATGGTACCAAAAACTCATTTTGACAAAAATGTGAGATACAAGGTTTTATTATGTGGCCGACGATATGCATAATGTTATTAGTAGTGTGTGTCCATATGAGTTAATCATTTGATGTCTTTGTGTGTTTTTCTAGCTATTGGGCTTTATCAGCTCTCTCTGGCAAGAATGGGGGATAAGAGAGTGGTAAGTTGAAATAACATGGATCAAACTCTCCAAGCTGTTGAAGGAAGGAGAATTATTTCATATTCATACACTCCGTTTGGCACCTAGCCAATTAGAACGCAAGAATGCAAAGTACGCGGAGTGCAGTTGAAATTCACAATGCACTGCGGTTGTTGCGTTCCAGTTTGCATTGCGGGCGTTAAGCGCATATGTGACCCGTCATATCGAAAGGTACCTTAAGGGTCCCAAAATTAAAATTTATTTTTGGTGTCATCTGAAAGATTATATTTTAAGCTTTAAAATGACACCTTGCCTTTGGTTATTCGATGTTTGATCGCAAAGTTACATCCAAATTGGTAAAAGGCATCAGGCTGATTCAGAAAACTATAGTTATGAGAAAATCGAGTTTAAAGTTTCGGTACTGGTAAACCTTGAATGGAGAAAGGATGTTTATCTTGGTTTTTAAATCATTTGTTTTATGTTTTGGATGTTGGAACCTGATTTATATGATAGAATACACTTCAAAGGTAACGTGTCTGATGAAATAAGAAATTCGACCTTGGATGTGATTTTTGACTATTCTCAGCTTCAATGGCCTGTATCTCGTAATTTTCTATGCCGACCTTAAGGTACCTTTCGATATGACGGGTCACATATGAATGTTTCATTGTTTTTGTCGGGTGGTGATTTATTTAGTTTAGAAAAGTTCTTGACTTTGAAGGTCATATAAAGGCCTTATTTCTTTGCACAAAAGATACAGTATTATTTTTCTGTCGTGTATGAATTAGATTAATAAATTTGCATTCCATTTTTCTCGTAAAATAAGACAGAATCAATGCACTTGCGGTAAATATTGATTGCTGTCCATACCATTGTACTCGGCCCCCACAGGCCTCGTGAATTGGACGCATTGATTTTGTCTCATTTCACTTGCGCAATTTATTAATCTATAATTAATACATATAAAAAAGAAGATTGATTGAAATTTGATCATGTGATTTCAAATACTTAAACCAGTCCAGGGCTTCTTAACTAGCGGTACATGCACCAGATTTGGCTCTTTGACAAGTACAGATTGGCACTTTGACTCTCTCAAAAAACGAAAAGATGCATAAAAATACTCTGAAATAGGTCGCATTTGGCGCTTTACCCTACAATTTTCCAATTTTTGTGGCACATTGTAAAATCTGGTTGAGAACCCCTGACTTAACCTTCAATTATCATTAGGAAAGCTAAAAAATAGTGTTTTTTTTTTGAAGAATTACATGTTGTCATCAACAAAAAAAACAAGTACCAGGGCATTACCAATGTGCTGGTATACAGTATATTGTTGGGCTTGTGGCTTGCAGAAACACTTAAGCATTAGAAAATACAAAAAACAATAACATAAAATGTGTAATCACCAACTTAAAGCAATACATTTCCCCCGGGGGGGGGGGGGCCTCACATATGTGGGCAGGGTATATATGTCCGGCGGTCAAGACCCAGAGTACGTTTGCTCCATGCAGCCTATGTGATAAGTGGGTAGGTAGATGACATCAATTGCCACCTGTTAAAAAGGTAAAACTACTTATAAGACAATCACCATAATGTACATAAAGAAGAGTGAATACTTTGACAAAATTTCATTGATATAGCTCCATCCCTTCTGGGTAAAGTTTAAAACTTGTTGATACCCCCTCGTATATTGTGAACTTATCATTAATGATCAACCTGATATAATCCAGACAAGGTGAGAATGTCTCTTCTGTTTATTTTTGTTTTGTTGAGTTGATTTAATTTTAACCAAAGCTGTTAAATGTAGATTTTTGCAAATAAGACAACAATGCACAAGCATTCATGTTAATTTTATTCCCAGGTGATGAGTGGTCCACCAGAAACCAGTTCCGTTCTGAAGAAGTTCATCTGGGCCCAGTGGGATGCTTCCAGTCAGAGGCTGTTTGTAGTCTTCATCAAATCCAAGCAAGGTGATCGGGTCCCACCAGTCATGAGGTGCTTGGAATTCAAGAGTTCTATCAATAATCCATACACAAAAATGGTAAGAATTTGTTTGTGCATCAACAATTAGTATTGTACACTCTGCTAATTAATTAGCTCATGCATAGGAAATAGGTATTTAAGGGAGGTTGGACCCTCACAATCCCTAAAAATCATTTTTATCATAACTTAAAAACTAATAAAGTAAACTACATAAATGTATACATTTTTAAAAAGGAAATTTTCCCAGGGAAATTTTACAAGGAATTTATTTATAGCATCAAATTCAAATTTTAAGAACTTGCTTATTAGAAACTCACCAAAAACAAGTTATTTTGCCAATTTTTTTTGAACAAGCCTAGAAAAAAAGTATTATTTGTCAAAAATCTTCCAAAATAGGAAAAATCATCTAAATCAATAATTCTAGGGAATGTTTTCTTAATTTTTTGATCAACGTATTAGTTTTCACAAAAAGTGCCAAAAATGCTCAAAAATCATGATTTTTTTGAAAAAAAAAGAATTTTTAGCCTATTAGGATCAAAATTTTCAAAACTAGGGGATTAAAAAAAAAAATTAGCCATAGATTTTCAGTTTCTAAAACTTTTACCTTTTGTAAACATAAATTTTCCTTTTATCTTTTGTGTTTGTTTTAAGATGGATCTGACTCTGCCTTTTCCAATATATGGAGATTCAACGCCGTAAGTGACTTTTTTGGTATTCTTTAATAAGAATATATGTTTGTTATAAGATTATCTTTGCATAATCCATTAATTTATATCATTAATTCTGAAAGTACTAGTCTCTTTCCAGTAGTAGGTTGGTATAATGTTGATCATGTTTGTTGTAATAATCAATCTGATTAATATATATTTTTTTCTTTTCTATTTTTCTTGTTAGGGAAGGTTATGTGGATGTTGGTCTTAGCAAAGTCATATCAGGTAAAGTAGCTATCATTGTCTTACAATATAGTCTTACCTAACTTTGACACCATATATTGGCCATTCTCACGAAATAAAAAACCAAGTTTCATAAAAACCTCTTTTTAATAGCTAGTGTATCAAGTATCGTAGAACCACAAAAGTTATGAACACCACTATTCTTATTTTTTTATACATGAACTTTTAAATGTACCATATGCAAGAATAGCAAGAGCTGTCAAAAAAGTGCATGTCCTGCCCTATTTGAGGCAACAATTAATCTAAAGTTGCAGAATTACTTTGAATAGCAACTGGGAGAAGCCTAAAATTGATATAAAAAATAAATTCAAGGATCTTCATAATTTTTGTTCTTTCATTGCATAATGTAATATACAAAACGTAATATACAGTTTGATCAGTTTTTCTATAATCACTTAAATTAAGATGGTCACATATAATGCTGGTTACTTTGGCTAAACATGGTCAGGGGATGAGGGCCTATGACTTGATATGCATAAAAGTAGTCTAGACTCTTGCATGATTTAGATTTTGCGATAATGTAATGTACATGCTTAAAAGGGACGCAATAAATTTGGGAATATATTTTTTTTTTTTTAAAGCCAAACTTACAACCAAACATTTTTAATGTTATGATTTACAAATGTACACATATGTTAGCCTTCAAGTTATGCAAAACGTTTTGTGGTTACAGTTCACTATGATCTTAGGAATTGAGATACTATATGAATAACGTAATATACATTGATTTCGCAGAAACCTTATACTGGTTTCTTGTGGCTTACCAGGAATAACAACTTTCAAAAATGATAATTATCTGATATTATTGATGCATTTGGAGAAGGAAATCACACGGGTATTGAACAAGAAAATGTTTTTTTAGATGTATCTATCACTATAAAATAGATACGTTGTGCTGAGATATTCCATTTTTGCCTAATTTGGTGTCTTCTGGGAGCAAAATGACCAAGATAACTGTAGACCAAAAGTATAGAAAACTATATATGTCTGCGTAGAGCTCACCAAGTTCTACACGAATATGAGCATGTTTACTTACTTTAAACAAAACAAAGAAATTTTCAGATCAAAGAACGAATTCGCTACTGGCGTCATTTTTGTGAGAATGGCCGATAAGTTACCCAGACTGGGTTATAGTTGTTCAATTTATGTGCAATCAAGTTTTATACTAGGCTTGCCAAGTGTCAGTGATGCCCTCCGATTTTTGTAGTAAGCTGCACCTAAACCAACATGGCAGCCATAATGGTTTAACAGCTTTTCCTATGCAACATATACAATCCCATTTGCTTCAATAAGCAGGTGACTTTTTTGTTTTTTGCCATCCCCTTTTTGTTAGATTACTTATGTATTATTGTGAACTATATTGATGAACATCCACTGAAGTGTTTGCTGATTGAAAAAAATCAAAATGTGTACTTTGATCATGCATTTTTAAAATATTTGTGTTCTTTTACATCAAAATGATCATTATTTTTTAATAAGTTTTTGTTTGGAATACTCCTTGACTACCATGGCCCAGGGCTTTAGCAATTCACTAAGGCATGCAAGAGCACATTTTTCATGATGTGAGTTCAAAATTGAAAATGAGTCTTCACAAAATCCAAAAAATTAACCATCAATAGAGTGCAGTCAGTCCATATTCATGTCAATCACATGGACTGATAAGTGAGTCTAGCTGCACCTTTAAATGCCATTGATAAAATGAAGAAAAAATGATTATGCATAAACATGCAAGGTCATGAATATTGCTTTAATATTATATCAACAAATTTGCATAAACTGATTTTTTTAAAACACCTATCCTAGTTTCTTCAATTGGACTAATGTTTGAGACAATTTCCCTTGTTTTACCTGGAACTATCTAAGTACTTTTGCTTATCAATCAGTATGGAGAAAAAGCAATAGTGAAAATCTATAAACATTTCAGATATTTTGATTATAACTTTATATTTCAGATAAAAGTTTAAACATGGAGGTGATACTTCAATCTGGAGGATCATTATGCATCTGTTATCAGCATCCTGTGAAAAGACATAACACTCATCAACAGGAATCCCAGAATGCAGAGCGGTCTAGTCATGGTGGGGACACAGTTGATTTGAGTTATTCTGTGATAGCTGTACATCATATGAAGGTCCTGTATGGAAGTGCTCTGCAGGTAACATGGGATATGGCAGCTAATACCAAGTTATACTTTTCTCCCATTGGTAAGAAAATAGTGCTCTTTGCATTGAAAATATAAGTGTTGAGCATCTTCTTTTACAGGAGGTCTGCATATACGGACTCCCCCAAGGCTCCGTTCTCGGGCTCTTTTTTTCTTTTTCGCTTCATTCACAGCCGCTCTCTGATGTTGTCAACAAATACCATTATGACTTCCATAAGTTTGCCGATGACACCGAATTATCTCATAGCTGTTATTTTCAAGACTTTACTTAAACCAAGGTTGCTATTCAAAACTGTATCACTGCCGTGTTGACCTGGATGGAGAGTAATAGGCTCATGCTTAACATTGACAAGTCAGAACTGTCAACAGTAGGTACACCATTTCGTGTTTCTCAAGTTCAATGTAACACATTCAACATTTTGGATTCTGAGATTGCCATCAGTACCTCCGTTAATTATCTTGGAGTGAGACTAGTAGTTAATTATCTATGTCTGATCGTGTAAGTGACATCTGCCGTGCATCGTTCTTGTCACTTAGATGTATTGGTTGCATTTGTCACTTCCTCTTTGAAAAAGTAGCGTCCTGTCTTGTCAACTCTCTCGTTGCATCACGTCTCGACTTTTGCTTTTGTAATTCCGCTCTCTATGGCATCTCAAATGACCAATTAGACCAGCTTCAAAGAATACAAAACCACGCTGCTTGCCTTATTTCTAAGAAGAAAAAGCATGAGCATATTACTCCCACCCTGTGCAAGCTTCACTGACTGCCAATCAAATACCATATCCTATTTAAACTTGCTGTTCTTGCATTTTGTTACTTTGAATCCACTCTCCCATTGTACTTGTTGTCATCTTTGTGTACGTACAAACCACCACGCTCACTGCACTCGTCTTCTGAAAAATTACTTGTTGCTCTACGTGTTAATTTGAAGGCAGCCGGTGAACGATCTTTCACATTTGCTGCTCCAACTGTTTGGAACTCTCTTCCAAGCAGTCTCCGCAACTCCTCCAACTTGTTGCACTTCAACGTGAGTTAAAAACATACCTTTTTGGGCAAGTATTTTCTGATTCATAAGTTTGTTTTTTCTGTTTTTTGTTCTGTCTTTGTTTTAGCGCTTAGAGTTTTTTTTGTAGATTTTGCGCTATATATATGTGATTTATTATTATTATTATTATTCATTTAATTTTGGAAATAACCTTCAGAATCAAAAATGTGAGATTAATTTTTAACATCTGCATTTATAAATAAGATGCCTAATATTATTATCTTCTGCCATCCAATCTCACAAACAAATTAGGATGTACCGAAAATAGCCCTTTTATTTTTTCCTTCTACGAAAATACTGTGTTATTTCATTTTATCAAAAAGAACATTTTCTCTAGATCTTGTTATTAACACATCAACTCATTTATTTTGCAATTGGAGCAATGAAATGCTAAAAAAATAAGAAGCCACAATAACTGCATATCACTGTAAAGTTTAATGTGTCACATGAGCCAAATTTGGTGATGACAGAGTGCTTTAAAATGTTATGATGGTACAAAAAAGATATGTAGCTTGTATTATGATCCCTCCTGTAAAATGCTCTACAGGAAATATGAAGCAGCTACCAATAATTTGACAACAAAATTTCTTTTCTTAAATTCTAATCAACAAGTTGAACCAAATTTAAATAATTTATTATTTAAACGTACATTTCCCTAACAATGACGACACAAAACAATACAAACACAAACACCGACCTTAGAGGAAGCACCATTCGTCGACGTTGAGCACATAAGCTGGAGTAGTATGTTTCCTGGTAGTGGTGACTATGTGTAAAGGAGAGGCAGAACTGATCTAGCCTGGTCTCGATAACGTTAGTTCTGACTTATCTTTCCCTGTGTGTTGGTTGCAAGCGGAGTCTACCTGCTCGGGATCTGTACCTGTTTTATGATGTGTTCTGTCTTGCAGTGATCGCAAGGGGCTCTTTGAATCTGTAAGGAGAACTTGGTAAAATATGAGAAATCCCTTTAAATCTACATCAGCTCATGCTATGATTATTTCCTGAAAATAATCCAGCTTGACGTGCCGACGTGACAATGGTCAATGCCAAATATCCCGCAAAATTCCCATAAAAACTCGCCCACATCATGTGATCCAACACATGACTCCCCGCTCTATACATATGCAAATTCCCAAACCAATAATAAAAATCATTAAATTCTAATCAACAAGTTGAAACAAATTTAAATAGTTTATTATTTAAAACGTACATTTCCCTAACAATGACATGCACACTAATTGTTATCAAAGGCAAAGAACGGGCAATAAGATTTTTGTGTTTGTATTCTTACTTCCAATTTATTTCACCTGAGAAACTAAACTTCAGGCTTTACAATATATCTTGAACATCTTACTATCAAAAGTACCTATACCAACTTCATTTATCTAATTCCATAGTCATTAATGGCAAGACAGTGATTATGTCCTGAATACTTATACAAATTCTTATACCAGAAAGATTCCACTGACTGCTAAATTTTATACATATTTAATATATTACTGCCATCAGCATATCAATAGTAAATTGTCTTCATACACTTTGAATACTTCATAAATTAATACCTATCTTCAAATACCCAAGTTTA
>JXSR01S056125.1:64793-76798 GCA_000969725.1 Ophiothrix spiculata | reverse complement strand
TTTTCTGGTAACCGTATAGTTGTTATATACTCCCAAACTGTATCTTTTGTTGAAAACATCATTTACATACATGCTTCGTACTCGTGTCCATCGACGAAGAAGAAGAACAAGTAGAAGAATTACCAAATCGTCAAGTCTTGGTGCCATGATATAACTTTGATATTCGTGGTTTCGAACCTACAAAACTCGACAAGCAAGGTGTAACCGTTATTCTCCGAAGATGAGGGGGGGGGTTGCAACTCCCATGAGGTTTTTTGGGGGGGTCCATAAAAATGCAAAAGCAAAATAGGGGTTACCACGTAAGGTGGGGTTAGGGTAGGCCGTCAAAGTTGGGGTGTAGGGGGGGGGGAATCCCGGCCATTTTCAAGTCGCCATTTTGAACAATATATGCACTCTATAAGACTCAAACTTAGAAGACATGTTAGAATCATCATTTCCTTTCATAATTAGCAACAAACTGGACGTTATTTAGAACTTTTATAGAAACATTTTGATGTTTGTAGCCATTTTTGCCATAATGCAATTTTGCCCGATTTTCCAATCCTAAAGTACTTTATCACGTCATAATTATGTAACGCCTTGGCCGATTTTGATGATCTTGGTATCGTTGGATAGGGGAGGGTCATACCTATCTATTGATAGCAAAACCAAGTTCACAGGGGGTTCCATTTTAAAATATTAGGGGGGTTGCAACAACAACCCCTTCCTTCGGATGAAGTGGTACAAAAATAGCTTAGGAGAATTTTAATTTAATTAAATTTGTTCTAGCAATAAACTGGCAACTTTGTAAACAACGATTACCAGTGAAAGTAATGTACTATGAAATATCAAAATACTGCAGATGAGTGATCATTGCAAACTGTGCCGTGATGCGAAAAATTATTTCACCATCATGAAACATTTTCATTTAATGGTGAAACATTTTACTCCATGACAAAAATGTTACACCATGAGAAAAAATTAAAATGAAAATGTTCATTCCGAATGAAAATTTAACAAAGTGGTGAAAATACAACACCATGAGAAAAATTCTGAATGAAAATGACTACAAAAATGACAAAGTATATCTACAGCTTAAACCCAAAATAAAACACACCGATTTTGCTGTTAAATTGATCATAGGTAAAATAAATTGCAAAAGAAATGATATTTACAGGATAATATCAGACAAATATTTACAATGACATATCAAAAATCAAGAAAAAATCTACTTGGTGGAATTAACTGTGATTAATTTGCATAAAACAAAATGTCTGCCAAAACAGAGGGTAAAATGTCAAAATTGGTTAAATCATGTTAAAGGGTACGAGCCCAAATTACGTCTCGCTTGGCGTTTTTGCCTACTAAAATGTGTTCGATCGTCACAATTTTTGGTGTACATATGGAATAGTCTCTAGTTTATACATTAACCTTTACTAAGGATTTCTTGTTCATGATCAAGGTTAAAATGGTGTCAACGGACTACCTCGAAAAAGTTAACGCCTTTTTGCCGAAACCTCATAATTTCAAGCATTTCGGATAAACCGATTGCGATGAATTTTTTGTAGGTTAAACCACAAAGTTTAATTATGGAATTAAGCATGTTATTCAAAATGTACAATACCAGTAAGGTTCCTGTGGGCACTGATCTATTTGACATACTGTGCGTTTTTGTACCCTCGTATTTTCCGCGGTGTAAATTGACCTGTAAGGTCAATTCATTGATTATAAAGAATACTTTTTTCGATCAAAAATAGTTTTAGACGTATTCCACTAAGCATGCATATACTTTATTTTGCTTTGTCAGGGCGTTATCTTCATAAAAACGGGGTATTTATCTAGGGCAAATGAGTTTCCACGCTGAAAAAATGAACACGGCGTTTTTCAAGTTTATGCTAAAAAACAAACAATTTATTAATGTTTAGAATGATTTACATTGGTAACGAATGTATTCCAATACTGATACTGATCCAAGTAAACATTTCTTCCATTTTCAATAGGAATCCAGGATGTTATTAGTCCAAAAGGATACAAAATACTTATAAATCCTGCGGTTTCCAAAGGCATGCATTGCCTATAAACACGTTGATTCAAAAGTTTGTCTAATAATGTCGCCTATTTGGGAGGTTTTATAATACGCGCTATAATTATAACAATGTAAGCCAACGTATTAATCTTCACCCAATTGGGAGGTTTTTACGTCTAGGTTGCAACCTCCATTAACAATGAATAATATGGGTCAGTGCTTATAAAACTGAATTTGGCCATGGAGCTATTGTCTAGGTCTCGTGCAACCAGACCCCTGACACTCTATCCCCACATACTTCATAGCTCATTTGATTACTATTTCTCAATAGTCACTGGTTAACGTTTCTCCACTGATCACGTGATCAGTGGCTCCAATTAACGAGGAAACACAAAGACTAATCCTGCTCAAATATCGATAAATCATGACCACGTCCTTGATGTGTGTTACGCTTAATCGGGTACAGGGTGTGCAGCATTCTTCATCGTGTGTCTTCGTTTTTGTCCACATATTACGTGACACGTTACGCTAATTGAACTATGAGAAATAAAAAAATAAGGAAAATATAACCTAAAACGTGTTTTTAACCAAAGTTAACCATTGACTCTCAATCCTGATATTTGAACTCAATGTCATCTCTGTTATTCTGTGGTGTATTATTATAAATAGGTTTTAAATGTGTTTCAATCATTTTGTCGATTATCCGGGGGCACCCATATTTGAAAGTGATGGTATCTGGAGCATAGCAACGACATCAAAAGAGATCTTTCAATAACGTGACAGATAAAACAAATTAAAACAGGGGAATACTATGAGGACCTTCCAAAATAGGGGTAATTTGGATAAGACCTGAATGTGGACAGCGAAAAATGGGTTTTTTAATACCTATCATTTGAATTCAAAAGGTGTCATTTATTGAAGCACCTTCATTATTGCAAAATTGGAAACTACCATCATTACAATAACACTACTTTCAATGACAGACTGGCCTATACACAGCCTCTTTTAGTAGGTTATTATAACAAAATGCAATCAGCTTTTCCATGTCATTCATATATCGTACATGTACCAGCCTATTCATAGGGTCATTAATAGTAGGCCTATATAGGCTAACGGAATGATATTATGAAAACTAGGATAATTTTGTGAGAAAAAATATTTGTGAGAAATCATTCGGAGAAGATCAGTTTGTGTGACAGCAACTTGTGAAAGTACAAATTGGGTCAACCAATTTCAACCGATACGAGGTTTTGAGGCACATCACTGGATTTTACGGAGTGTCTGCCACGGGATAGTGAGCTCTCAGTTCATATTCATAGTACGCCTATCAGCATTGTACAGAGTCCACACAGAGAAAGTTCACATTGTTGCATGTCTCGGGCTGTCAATCAATTCTTAGGTCATATACTGCTTGGTAACCGTAAACACACAGAAACTACAAGCTGACGTCATTTGTCGTTTTTTGGGCTAAAACACACAATTGCGTCGATTTTTTCAACCCTTCGTGCATCCCTATCTCATTGCCCTATCTTATAGATTGTGTCCCCCGAGAGAGCGCCACATTTGTGTGACCTTTCTGTAAACGTTGTATTTAGGGTTTGTGTAATTGACGAGTTATGTGATGGGCGAGTTATGGCGAACATCGGATGAGCAAGGACAGGAGAGTTATAAACAAGGACAACAGGAGAGTTAAAATGCCACCAGATTGACATGACCAAGATCAATTTAAAATGACACAACAAATTATTGGTTTCTCCATTCTTATTTATAACCAAAAAAGAGAGATTGGAAGGCTGCATAATTATGATCATATGCTAATTCATCTTTTTGGCAGTATCTAACCTCCAGAGATTATGTTGTTGAAGTATTTGTGTTCCTTTTGTGTGGTTAATGTATGTATTGTCTCCAATGTTATCAGTAGCTATTATTAATGTTATCAGTCCCTACAAATTCGTCGTCATATAGACATAGTGGCGTATGACGATTTTGGGGCAAAATGAGTTTAACTTATTTTCATGTTCTATGAACAAAGATCTTCATTTTCTGAAATTTTGAGATCAAATATATAATTAATTAATCCTTAATGAAACTAATGAATGGGATCGTATCACGAAAATAGTTTTACTTCCGGTAGTTTTTATCGACGTATGATGATGCGTCATTATGTTTATTGACGTTAGCAGAAAGCGGCTAATACTAATCTATACAAAATATATCTGGCCACTATGTCTATTCAACGACGAATTGAAAGTAGACCCTATGTTAAGTTGCTGTTTAATTGTACAAATCCATAATACTTGGAAAACTTAAACTGTTTGTGATAAACCACTTTTTAGTCTCATAATAAATCAAAAATGTTTTTTGTGTGCTTGGGTGGGTGTGTGTGTTTCAATGTTTTGGAGCCCGAAGAGAATAAAGCTTCAACCTCACATATCTATTATTTCTAAATTAAGAAATTTAGTGTGAAGGTGTAGGATCCAATCACATTCTTTCCCTTCCAATCTATCCACCCCACCCCGGTCAACTGGAAGTACTAAATTTTTTGATGTTAAGTCTGTATTTTTCTGATTATAAATCCGAAGTGTTAGCTCTTTTATAGCGACGATTTCGGGAAAATGCATAGGTGTAGGACAACAATCACCCGAAAAACAATTATTTCACAACCTGTTTTGGCAGCCCATTTTGTTTTATGCAAAATAATCGCTGTTCCACCAAGTAGATTTTTCTAGATTTTTTGATATTTTGTTGTCCCGTCATATCAATAGGTACCTTAATACCGGCATAGTTTATTACGAGACAAGGGCCATTGAAGCTGAGCATAGTCAAAAATCGCGTCCAAGGTCGAATTTCTAATTTGATCAGAAACGTTACCTTTGGAGTGTATATAATCACATCAATCAGGTTTCAAAATCCAAAACATTAGAAAAAGGTGTAAAAATCCAAGATGAAAATCCCCTCTCCATCAAAGATTTACTCAAACACTGATCATTAGATCCATTGCAAGTCGCCAAAGACATCGTAAATCCAGGTTAATTGTGCAGCGAATCCAGGGTTAAATAATGCATGAATTTGAAGGGTATGACTTACTGAACATGTGTGCAAAATTTTGTGATGATACGATTTTGGTAACTACCCGTTGCTATGGAGATTGAGTGAAGCACTATTTATGTGGAGAACAAAATTGGTAAATTTGAGTACACAAACTCCAAACACGATTTTCTCAGAACTACCTTTTTCGGACTTGGCCATAAGCCTTTCATCAGAGATTTGACTATAACTTTGCAACCGAACATTCTAAAAACAAAAGTCTCAGCTTTAAGATTAGACCAACAAATTGATTTTGATTTTGCCACCCTTAAGGTACCTTTTGATATGACGGGTGACATATGTCTGATATTATCCTGTAAATGTTGTTACTTTTGCAATTTGTTTCACCCATTTTTTAATTTTTACTAGCCGATCAATATTTTTTACAATATCCCATGGATGACCAAGGGTAGTGAATATCTCTGATAATATCTGAATAGATGGGTGATCTACAAAATTCTTTTTTCTAAATTGGTCACATAAGCATGTTTTGATGGATTATGTCTATATAGTATGCGATTGTCTGATATTTTGAGGTCAATTTCATCATAACGACTTTATATTTTATCTAAATCCTGTATTTTGTATTATCATGTTCAACCATAACAAGTGCAAGTATAGCACCTTCACAATTGACGTATGTAACAAGTGTGAAAACTTTGTTTCAGATAAAATCTTCTCATAGCCTACTGTTAGAAAAGCAACATTTCTCTTCCAATAAATGATAAATGCATCAGTGTTACATAATGTTGAGATATGTCACCTTTACTAACGCGAATATCTAATACGTCCCAATCTATTTTTAAATTATAACAAGATAAGCTTTTTGCACCATGTAAAAAACCCAATTGTTAAAATTGCTTTTGAACTGATACTCTATTTTTACATCTAAAGCTATCAAATGAAATGTGTTTATATGTAACATTGACATACAACCAGACTACTCTTAAGGCTATATAGATGGTAAATGCATGGCCTTAACCTATCACCTTTAAAAGTGACTACTGGGTTTGCAAACACTTCATACTTTCATAGATAATATCAAATTGTAAAAAACAAACCGGTAAAAATAAATTTACCCAGTTGACATAAAGACGCCGAATAAGAGTCTAAGACCTGGAAAATGAAAGATTGCTGACATAATTTACTCTCATACATCTTTACAAATGTGAATTGAAAGCAACAAAATTGTCACCTGAGGAATTGTTATATTTTGGTTTATGCATAGAAAGTAAGAAAGCAATACTTACGATTTCAGCTCTTGCCTGGTCGTATCAGTATCTAATTAGTTGTCCATGGTCTGGAAAAAAACAGAAAATGAATCTCATTTTTTTCTATTAATTCTATTTATAATAGATAAATTCCTCAGAAATACACAAATATCATATATTTACATTACTCATTTGATTAAGATTGATCGAAAAGCACGTCTCGTTCGGGATAGACGGTCACATTTGAACTGTATTAATCTTCAACTTAGAAGTAGAGAGAGAACTGGGAAAATATGTTGATAATGTAACGGATGTGTAGGTCAATAACCTTGAAAGTTTGTACCCTGTAGAAATCAATATTAGCCGTGAAGAAGATGTACCTGAATAAAGTTATATGACGTTAAGGGTTATATCGATAAGACAGGTTAATGTATCGTATGGCTGTTTAAATATCTTAATTGTGTAAGAATTAAGCATTGAGTTTCACGATGAGCACATCAATAGAAATATGTTTTTCCTTCTTGATTGGAAAACAAGATTAAATTACCAAATTATAGTCACCGGAGCTTCTTGTCAGGCATTATCTAGAGCGATTCCATGGAAAAGAAGCCTAAACCTTGCAGCTAAAGAAGTAATTACTGGAATAAGTGATGCTTGATAGCATTACCTACATACATAAATTAACGAAATCTATCATTACCTTGATTTTGATACCTGTGTATATATATGTTGTGTATTCAATATCTGGAGATTTCTTTATCGATAGGAAAACATAATAATCATGGGAAAAGGTGTGATTCGTAGAAGTGCACTTAATACGAAAACACATTAAGCACCAGACACATAACGGTCTTTTGAGTCTGCACCTCTATTCATCTCTTGGTCTTTGATTTCACGTGGAGCCTCTCTAAGGTTGGACATTTCCATTACAATATCTTAGAATTTCAAAGGCCTTTGACAAAGCTCGGCTAAAGTGTTTTCTTAATTAGAAACCAAGAACACATAGGCAATACGCTGTGAGCAGGGTTAAAGGGGCAGAGTGACCATAGAGGCGGTTTGATATACTAATAGGTTAAAGGCAAACTATTGAGACTTCTGTATTAAGACCAACTATTGTCTTCTTGGATGAATGGGGCATCACAAAACGTTTTCAAATCTATAGATACATCCTAACTTTATTAAAATCTTTCTTAAGGAAACCAGTTTTCTTTTTTTTTTCTTTTTCTTGAGTGTCATATGGCTTTACTTCAGGGAAAAGATAAGAAATGGAATAATGTATACTTAGTAAAATGCAAGGGCAATAACACCACTTAAATAAGAAGTAACCACCAGCGGGGATAAAATGGAGCCTCAATTTGTAAATGAATTGCTTTTTAAGATAAACATATATAATAAGGTATAATAGCCTCATCTTTACATGCAATATCGATAAATATTTTGCAAGAAAATCCAAACGTATTATATGGCATTAAACAGTTCGAGGGCTTATTGCTACGACACTTTATTTCAATGATTTTTAGAACACAAGACTCCAAGATTCTAGGGTAGTTACAAGATAAAAAAGTAGGTACACATTGTAACTATTCTTGCAAACCTCACATGTTTTAATAAATTGGAAGATAACTGATACCATATGTACCCGTTTCTCAATGAACTTATCTGTAACTATAAAGCTGGCTTATCCTTGAAAGTGCAATTTTAAAATATCTGATCAGACGTCCTGTACTAATCTTGATCGATTTTAATTAAACTTTTAGCTATTGAAACTTCTGTATGAAGACCTACTACTGTCTTCTTGAATAAATGTAGCATCACAAACGTTTTCAAATCTATAGATACATCCAAACTTTATTAAAAGCAGTTTTCTCCTTTTTTGTAATTTATTAACATTTAATTTGGCGCAATTTGATTTTCTTGCCGGTGTAATGAAATACAGCGTCCGTGTGACTGAAATTTCCTAGCTACCATTAAGTTGTGTAGAACGTACTTGTACATGTGCGATCAATAAATCATCGATTGCGCCTTATTCCGTGTAGTTCAATTAAACCCGGACTCCTGGTTTTTGGGGACATTCAGTCTCATTACACCAACACTAGGAAATGGAACAATCGATTTCCAAAATGTTTGCTTTCATGATTGTGTTTGCATGGTGCATATTTGTGCTAAAATTCATGGAAATATTTCGAATGAGATGTGTGTTAATAACTTCATCGTAATGTTTGGTCCACGTTGGTTTCCCGTTATGCACAAAGTTGAATAAAAGGAACTTAACTCGTATAGAAATGTTACAATCTGTAAAAATGTAGATTTTGAATATCAGATTCACATTTTACAAGTGTATATAGATACATTAGAACTGCAATTTGTCGTTGGTTGTTACTGTAGAGGATTTTTCTGAACTAAGAACATATGTTGCATACGATGCATACCCGTTTGACGGTAAGCTACGAGAAATAAACATATACGAATAAAACAGAAACTAGTGTATTAATCTGAAAGCAACAAATGAATAAAATGCAAGGATAGCAAATTTCAATATGAGAATCATTCAAAATTGTAAACAAGAATTTGTTAAATGGAGTGTTAGTGACTTTTAAGTTATTGATTTCAGGAAATGCTAGCTAAAAATATAAGTAATCCCAGCCTTCATGAGCTTGAAGATTACCCCTCTTTATGGTGAAATAAGAATGCAGTAGCAGAAATACCAACGAACATCTCTTGAAGAAAAGATAGTTTTTACTTTATTTCTAATTGTAGACTTCTCTTAAATGTAGCACTTGTAGAAGGAACGGCAGGAAGAACATCAGTCGTTAAGTGGACTGTTGCGACATATTCAAGTGCAAATCAACGAACACTTACGTAAGTGGTATTTGCTTAATTCATGTCCATGTCGCTGTTCATTTGTAAACGCTGTAAGGCCTCTGTTTAGGACAATGACACCAATAACAGGAAGATCGGCGTTAAATTCTTGTGAACACAAAATGTAGAGTGCTTTACATAATTTGTTATAATTTATTTGGTATATGCAACATCTTCAAATAACTTATGATTATTTTAGTAGAATGCAACTACAGAGTGCACTTAGTAGCATATCTATGTTATATTCAAACGCAGCTGATAAAACGGTTCAAATAGAAATTTGACTATCAACTAAACATCAAAAAATTTCCCTAAAAATATTGTAGGCCTTATTAGGTGTATTTATTTGTGATGAGAACGATTCTAAAACAAGTTGACGTTTTTGTTTTGAAATACAGGAGTTGTGTAAAAATACATGTTTTCCTCAAATTCACATAACATGCTTAACTCTAAAAGTAATAAATGTTTAATACTTCAAACGATATATAGCTATGAATGCTTCAAATAATACATCACGTTCATTGTTCTCTGATTTTTAAAACCGTATGTTAAAAGCATGCTTGCATTTTTCAAAATACTGATTTGAAAAAACTTTGGTCAACTAAAAATGACAAAAAGCTTAAACAATCTCTGGAGTGCTATCTGACTTTACTTAAGGGAAAAGCTATGAAATGGAATAATGTATACTTAGTAAATTGCAAGGGCAATAACACCACTTGAATAAGAAGTAATCACTAGCGGGGATAAAATGGAGCCTCAATTTGTTGATGAATTGCTTTTTAAGATTAACATATATAACAAAGTATAATGACCTCGTCTTTACATGCAATACCGCTAAAGATTTTGCGGGATAATCCAAACACATGGCATTAACAGTTCAAGGGCTTTATCTGTATCAGTATTTCAAGATATTGAGAACACAAGATTCCAAGATTTTAGGGTACTTACAAGATGAAGATGAAAAAATCAATACACATTGTAACTGATCACATGTTGTGATAAATTTGAAGATAATTGATAACATATGTGGCCCTTCCAGTGAAGTTCGACCATGAACGTATATGTAATGTAAAGTTGGCTTATCCTTGAAAGTACAATTTAAAAATATCTGATCAGACGTCCTGTCACTACTCTTGATCGATTTTAAACAAACTCTTTAATGCAATTAAAAAATCAAGCATAATTAAGTTTCGTGACAGAGATCTACATACTGGGTTTTCAACATTTGACAAAAATAGGAAGAAAAGGCACTTTTAACCTTTACCTAAATTTAAGCTTTCATAGTTATTAAAGATCGAATTGCTATTTTCAATCTCCTCATTCGTAGCCACAACTATTAGCGACACAAGAGAAAGGAAATCTATACATGGCAATACATTTTCTCTTAAAGCAAATGGATTCAATTATTGGCTTATGTGGCAGCACATTAGAACATTTTCTACATTAAACGATGCAATCATTTCAGTGGTATATGGGGCTCGACTGAGACGTACATGTATCTTTATTGTTGCTTAAGCTTATTTTTGATAATAAGAAGATGACGGGCTCATGTACGGAACCTGGAGATCCCGTGTGTTCAATATACTAGAAGAAAAACCAGAAAATAATGTATGTGTATATACAACTTTTCCATCAAAGGAGCTTTAACATGATAACAATCAGCCTAATCTGTGTCTAGACTCAACCTCAAAGCTACGGCACTCAAAACGATAAAATACCATTCCGTAACTATGTTCATTTTTAGTGTGATATTCTATAATGACATGCAGCTTTGTCTATTTGGTGAATACCATGACATACGTATTGCGTTACATACTGATAGCAATTATATTATATGTAACTTGACAACATTTTCAGTATTAACAATTCGGATTTCTCCATATTATTGAAACTTAATCACATATGCACGGGCTAGGCCTTTTATGTGATCATGATAAGCATTGAAAGATCTATCAGACGAAAATTATTTGGTGTATTGCACTGGATTTACTCATCTTATTAGGCTACTAGCACAATGATTGGTCATAAAATGACATTTTTATTAATCAACATGTCGGATCAACATCTCCGTATTATTCAGTATTATGCGACCTTAATAGTGAATGCCTATTTTCGCTTTCGCTTGCGCTTTCGCTTTTTACACTAAGCCCGTGTAGCGTACCAAATAAGTTTTGTAATAGATGCATGGCTATGTTAATTCCTGAAGTGATGTTAACATATAATGATGTCATTACTTTTTATGTATCAAATTGACGATCTTAACCATAAGGGATTGTTTAGAACTTGCAAATTAGTATACTTCGAAATTTGCAGGAGTATACGTTGTGATATTGCTGCAGGAACGGTATTATTTCACCCTATGTCTTTTGCACATTCTGATAATCAAGGCCACAATTTACCAATAGTGATATTCTATGACCTGTCATCGACCGACAGAATATCAAATTCCAACAAGCTTGAACAAATATCCAAATGTTATGTACTGATGCTGTGTTTTATCATTATTCATCCACCTGTTCAAAGATATTTGTTTACCAATGGTAATTCACGAGAATTAAAACACAAACATGTATCACTAGTTTTATCAAGGGGTGCATATTTAAGCCTATTGCCACATTGTATTCAACTAATGACCGCTGTTGTTTACATAACAATCAAATCACGATTTCACTTCGCCGCCAAAGATTGGGACTAGGGAACTAGTAATCGTCAGATTACAATAAATAGATAACAAAAATGCTGATATTGTCTTTGTTTGAGATTGAAAAATTCGTAAACTTTGGATTTATATATTGTGTGCGATTGTAAATATCCTCTTGGAGCCTCTCTTAGGTCGAATATTT
>JXSR01S056125.1:0-14839 GCA_000969725.1 Ophiothrix spiculata | reverse complement strand
GGAACTCATGTCAAGAATTTCCAGACTTGGTGAGTTGATGTAGCTAAGGATTTTAATACTTTTATAGGGATATAATTTGTCTTTAACCATAAGAGGTATGTGGCTGCTACGAAGCTCCTGTAATAATGGTAGATCTAGTATTACATTGGCATTAGGCAAGTTGACTTCATTTTTTGATATCTGTAGAGTACGGAGAGACGAGCAAGTAGCATTTGTGATATAAACCGTGTTTACATTTTCTAAGTTCAATGATCTTATCTCGGATCTTGTCTCGCTCATGACTTGTCATGACTATTACAGTCATGACTAGTCATGAGCGGCTCTAGAGCCAGACAACCTTGCGTTTACTTTGACGCTGGGGCACGACTTGTGCATTAAAACTTGTGGCGCGTATTTTTTATTACGAGCTAGACACTTTTAAATACAATTAATTGTATTTCAAACGTTCAGATATGGTATTGACGATACCTAATGACCTGATCATCACGAGGAACAGGTCGTTTCAGTTCTTGTCGGATACACTGCCAGAATAAAATCTGTCCACGCCTATCACCAGGCCATTTAAAACACTTAGACTTACAGAACAATTGCCTTAGTAGCAAAGTCAATTGGTTGTTAGGAATTTCTTCCAATGTGATAAAAATCAGTACATTATGGTTTTCTTCAAGTACTCTATGATGAGCCATGTTCAACTGAAAGTAGCACCAGTTATCGTTGACGAAACGAGGTGTCAGAATAACAAGAATCTTTCGGCTACGTCGAATGTGCAAGGATAGCTCGTTGAAAATTAACCGTCCAGCGCGTATGTCTCTATTTTTTAAACAGAGTTTAAATGGTTCTTCATGATCTTCCTCAATATTGGCTACAAGTTGCTCATCTACCCAATCTTCATCCAGATTGTGATAGATAACATATGCATCATAACGTGCGATTCCATCTTCATCTTCAAAATTATCCTCGAGATTGTTGTTATCAACGAGATAATTTTGGTGTATCCTTCTATTTAACAACAAGAACCATCTGTATTGGAGGTGCCAGCGATAACGTATGACTAAAATGGTGATGATAACGATGGCCAGTACACTTGCACAACCTACTGTTATATACATAACCCATGGCACAACACAATAATCTAAATCTATATGTGTTATACCAAATCCTTTGTTCGATTCTGGTCCTAAACACTGGTAATTCCGTTCACTTGTTTCTGAGAGATCACTTTTTAAATAGACTAAATCATCCATTAGTATCCAGTTTTGAAAGTTTCCAATCTTGCAATCACATACAACACCATTGTCATGTAGGTCAAGGACCGTCAATGGTTTTTCGGATAAAACTGACATAGGTACAGATGTAATTTTATTTCCGCTTTTAATAACAACAAGACTTGTATAACATTGAGATAGTTGACAAAGTTAACAGATATTAGAAGATTATCGCTTAAATCTAGTTAAGTAACATTAGATAGTCTAAGTGCGTCTTCTTGAACAATATTTGGAATCTGATTGGAACTCATGTCAAGAATTTCCAGACTTGGTGAGTTGATGTAGCTAAGGATTTTAATACTTTTATAGGGATATAATTTGTCTTTAACCATAAGAGTTATGTGGCTGCTACGAAGCTCCTGTAATAATGGTAGATCTAGTATTACATTGGCATTAAGCAAGTTGACTTCATTTTTTGATATCTGTAGAATACGGAGAGACGAGCAAGTAGCATTTGTGATATAAACCGTGTTTACATTTTCTAGGTTCAATGATCTTATCTCGGATCTGCTGTAGTTATAGTTTTCACAAAATTCGTTGATGTAGTAAAGAATACTGAATCCAAACTTTTCATTTCTGTTTGACATATCTACTAACTTAACTGATGGATTAGTTATCAGAAACGTCATGATTACAAAAGGATTTGGATCACCTGTCATTGAATTCCCTGATAAATCCAGCACTTTAATAGGGGCTGGATCAATAGTAAACATTGTTAATATATCATTTATAACATCCCCGCGAATATGAAGATATTTTAGATAAAGCTCAGTTAAATTCCTCAAACCTCTGAACGTGTCGCCTGCAGAATCCCATTTTAAAGCATCTGTATTGCCTTGAATGCGTAATACTTGAAGTTGTGAAAAATATGTAAAAGGGGAGCCCTTGATCTCAATATAATCCAAGAATTCACAATATATATTCAGTTCTTTCAGAGACTTTTTCCACTTTGGTAACATTTCAAACGTAGTTGCGTTTAAATCAATTAAATCATAAAATGTAAAGTAGATATCCCAGATTGACAGTGATGATGTTAAAGAGTTAAAAGGCTGTAGATATATATCAATATTTGGTGTAAACCCATTATAATAATTGATATAAATCAGTGACTGAAGTGGGCTGATATCAACAGCATATTGAAAGAAACCAGATACTGTGAGGTATTTTAGGTTTTCTAACCCAACAAACAAATTCTCATAATTAAGAGCGCTCTCCATCTCAATGTTAAGGTCCAGATTCTGTAGTGAAGACAAGTGAGCGAATGGAGAATCCATGGTCATATTATAGATATGGATAGATAACTCTTTCAAAGTATGATCAAGGCCCAGTAATGAATCAGGAGTAAGAATCAAGTAGGTAGATTGATCGAGCAGCAATGCATGAAGAGAACGAAGGCAGCAAAATGGAGAATCATAAATATCGAGCTCAACGTTCGCTGATAAATCAAGCGTTTGAAGCGTATACAGACCAACAAAACTATTGTTGTCTATATAAGGTATTTGATTGTTATTTAAAAACAAGTTTAAGAGATTCCCGAGTCCTCTAAATTGATTATCAGATAAAAAAGATAATTCATTTTCGGATAAGTCCAATGTCATCAACAACCTGAGTCCATCAAATACATCAATCGGTAAGAATTCCAATGAGTTGTACGACACGTCCAAAATTTTCAACAATTCAAGCCCACTGAATGCATCATCATTGATCATTGAAATGTTATTCAATGATATATTTAAAGTGTGCAACTTGGTAAATGCATTAAACATGCCACTGGTTACAACAAGCAGATTATTGTTGCTTAGATCCAATGACTCCACTGGAGTTTGATATATTGCTGGGACACAATCCAACTTTCTCCAGCTGCAATCAACGCTTGTGAGATTCCAGGTCTTGCACACGATACTTCCTGGCGGGTAAATGCATTTGGAGTTTCCAAGTGAACCAATACAGATGAAAAAGTACATAAATTGAACGCAAAGAAAAGCACACAGGAAAAGAGAATGTAATTTGGCCATAATGCGGGTCGACGAAGCACGAACATTTAGCAGCAAACGGGTTTTGTCACACTTACGGTTGTAGCCTTAGTCTTTATAATATAAAATGCTAAGATACTTCAGTGGGTACTTACCCCCGGAGGGGGGGGGGGGGACACTTCCATATATTGGCACGCGTCATGCTTCTGTCGATAGACCCCCTTTTTTGCTCCGCTCTCACCCAATGACCCCCCTTTTCACTGAGCTGTCACCAAATGACCCCCTATTATTTGGAAAGTCAAACTTGTAATCCTTTTTTTATTATTTATGGTAACTCTCATCCACTGCCCTGATTTTTCGAGAACCTACACCGAATGACCCCCTTTTTTCGCGCAATTTGTCGGTTTTTCGAAAATTTTACGCACATTTCGAAGAACAGAGATTTCATAAATGTCAAAATTAGGCTTATTTTATTCAAAAACTGACACAGAATGACCCTGTTTTTCGCTCTTGCCAACAAATCGGTCGGAATGACCCAGTTTTTGACACTCTACATTGAATGACCCACTATTTTTCAATGTATTTCTCACCTATTGTCCCTACATTTCGAAAGTCGGTAGGAGCAGGTACGTCACTTTCATATTTGAGTGCTCCCCGGGAGGTACTTGCATAATAGCCTACATATATAGGTCTTGCAAAAAAGCGTTAAAATATGGCTGAAATTGTCCCGGGAGAAATTGTTACATTCGCGGGAATTGCAATCTAGTATAGGCAGATTGATAACGGTGCGTTTGGCGATCGTCACATGGGCCGCTAGGTTTTGGTCGCTAAGGGCCAATTGTTCGTTCGCTTAATAAGCGGATGATCAAAAGTTTTTTACCTTCTTTGCTTGTCAGTTTTTCAAGCTATGTTGACAATTACTTTGGGCTCTGTTTTCTTTTTTGTTTGTCAATTTTGAAACGCTACGTTAAAAAAAAAAAGGTCTACCTTTTGAGTCTCATATATGCTTGTATGCTGTCGCTGTCATTGTCAAAAAGGGCCGCTCGAATATTTTTGCCACGACCGCTTGAAAGTTTCAGTCCGTCCCTGCAATACAGTCTTGAATAGGTCTCGTTTTGAATTAAAATCCTTAAACAAAGAGACCACCCGGAAGATACCTTTTCTGTCAAAAAGATCCCGTCAATTTAGGGCTACGGAGCACCCCTGGATATTTACTGACTTTTACTTTCAAATAATTGTAGCGATAACAACGAGCATCCTTATCGATACCACATCAATTATAAATAAAAACTGTCTTTATTTCAGAAACTGAAATACACTAGGCTATATAATTTTACTGAAATCAAAAGCTGTAATCAATGTCATCCAACAATGCAGGAATAATGAACAATAATTGTTGTATTGAAACTGGTCCTAAGGCTCCTTAAGAATTCGATTACAGACAATAATATTAATACAAAAGGTAACCGAATCTGATACTAGTGATAGTCATTAGTAAAAGATAAAACCGAATATGATAGTCATTGGTATAGTGCATAAGAGTTTAGCATCTGGGCGGCCTTGGTCACGAATTTTAATTGATGCACAGCGAATGCCTACTGGAATCATACATACATACATATTCAATTTATACTGCGCTTATATTCTTAAATAATCTTAAGGTCTAGGCGCATACTACATACTACTGCAGAGCAGGAAAGATAAAGGTGGCTGTAGGCGGAAAACCGACAGCCTTACCCCTAAGGTGGGAAACCGTAGGAGTTTACAGAAGTTGTAAACACACACAAAATAAATAATATACAATAATCATTATGTTATAGACAAAGGTGGCAACCCAAGGAGCTTACAATTTGTGAACAAAGAGAAAAGTTTTTAATTGTTTTTTGAAAATAGTAACAGATTCTGACTCCCTGATGTTAATTGGAAGCAAAGTCCACAACCTAGGACCAATTACAGAATAGGCCCTATCACCTTGGGTGGAACGATTTGTTCTCGGGATTTTAAGTTTAGTTTGATCAGTTTTAGAACGAGTAAAGTGTTGAGATTTGCAATCAGCATTATATAATGATATTTGAGATGATAGATATTGTGGGTAGTCCCATTTAAACTCTGGTATATATAACTAAGTAACTTGAAATTTATTCGCTGACGAACAGGTAGCCAATGCAGATCAGCAAGGTATGGAGAGATGTGTTTACGTTATAAGAGCTCTTACAACATGGTGGCAAGCATCTTTGTCAAGTATTACACTCTTATTGTGAAAGAGTGAAAAATCGTGCAAATATTTATCGGTGAGTAGATGCTATACAAAAAACTTGTCGGTGTAAGCTTACTTAATACATTTGCCAATGTATTAAGTAAGCTTACACCGACAAGTTCCATCGATCCAGTTTTTGCATGATTAGCGTCACTGTTGGGTATTTATTGTCTGGCATAACTCACCGATAAATAGTTGCACAATTTCCTCTGAAATTCCTTTGTCTGTCACTCCTCCAGAGTCTCCAACTCAACCACCGCCATGTTGAACAGTGAGCCCTGACGATTTTTCGTAGTTACAACAGCGCGAGTATCCGCGTTCCTGACTGGCTACTCCGCAAAAGAGCGGTGTTTTCGAGCAACTCTCCTGCGAGTGAACGTCACTCTGGTACAAGAGTGAATTACCGCAAAGTATTTTCACTCTTAAAGAGCTAAAACGCACTCGATTAGAGTTTTAAAAAATTCACTCAAAATGTTGAGTGATTTTTCACTCTTTCGCATTTAGAGTGTATGGACGAATGGACGTTTATTCATACCGTGCCTGCTTCATATTCCTTTTCAACAAATATGTGGGTAAAATGACTAAGGGACCATTTTCTTTGCTTCGGTTACAAGTTTTCCCTATTCCTTAATTCTGATTAATTGATAACAAAACTTAAGTTCTAACAACAATATTTATGTAGGGAAAACTAGATAATATATTCGTGTACTTGCTGAATTTAAATAAGTGCATTGAGGCAGACCAATTTTGATAAAATATGGTAAACTTTTAATGAGTAATAATCTCATCGCATTTATTAGATTTACTCGAACTTGAATAAACTTAAAGGGTGCACCATTTGATTGTTTTATATGTTTTTTAACATATAAAAACAAATCTTGACCCAAAGACAAAAAGAACAAAAAAAATTTACCCAACTACTTAAGGACAAAGAAAATCATAAAAATGTAATGAAAATTTTTATCTCGGCCGGCGGCGAAAAAAAAAAATACTTGACCTGACCCCAACTTCCATGCTTCCCCCTGATAATCAAATGTTGCGTCTCAATAAAATCCAAGTGTTAACCCTGTTACACTTAAATTGCAGCGAATTATTTTTTGAGTGTGCATTGATGATGAAATATTTTAAACCTTCGTATAATGTTCGAAGTTACGATATCACGCGTACCGGTGTCGTAATAAAATCTCATCAAAGTCTTATCAAATTAAGGGAATTAATATATATATTAGCAGTATAAAGCAAAACATTAAGTACAAGATGAGAGCGAATACCAGTTACTGACCACCTGTCATGCAGTATGAAATAGCTTCTAAATAACCATAACACATTGCAATATTTACGATGAGCAAACTTTGTCAGCATTGTTTAACTGTCCAATTATGTATAGTTTTAGCATTATTGATTAATACTGATACTTTTATTAATTTGGTGACAGATGTTTCCTTTGTAGTTTCGTAATTAATCTTGACTTTTTTTCGGAAATTCCATACACCGAAGAGCATTTTTGGCTCATGCGCAAAATATGTCTGATACACAAGAACCTCTCTGTATTAAAAAAAAAAAAAAAAAAAAAAAAAAAAAAATACGTCGGTAGTCCACATAGAAATAAGATAGTGATTATTATAATAAAGTGTTTATTACTTTTTATAAATGAAGCGGGAAAATTGCTGTTGTAAATTGTGTTCTTATAAATAAATTTGTCATCGATATAGAGAGATTTTAAAGTAGCATTAATATTGTACCGGATGGATAACTAAGAGCGTATTTTACCAAAAATCTAAATTTGTACTTTGCCTATATGTAACATAAGTCCGTGGGATATTGGAAATGTGCATATCTTTATAGTATCGGTATTTAAACGTGAGAGGTTGCATATCTTTATAGTATCGGTATTTAAACGTGAGAGGTTTGAGCACAAATTCAAGGAAACAGAATAAAAAGTATTTTAGCGAATTAAAAGACAAACAAGCTGCAATCTTTAAAAATCATTGAATGAATACCTTGGTGCTTCATTGCGATATTATAAGTTTCAAATCACAACAAATTCATCACCATTCATATTCTAAATGATAAGCAGACAAAAATATGATATTGCTTCAAAGAATATAAGCATGCGGGAGAATGTGCTGTAATTACCTTCCATTTGAACGCACACAATCCCTGTGGTTAAGGTAAATTACCCAGACAAATATATATTATTAAAATATCAATTTCCATTAAGATAATGATTGTTTCCATAAGACATTAAATTCCCAACACAATTTAACGATAAATAGCATCGTCTTCTATAAATCTTGGCTTAACTTTTAATATTTTAAAGCTTATTTTCTGATTGATTATTGTCAATGCTCTAAAAAAAATAACGAAAAACTATAAAATTTACACTTCTGAGCTTACTCCATATCATTTCTGCTTTAGACTTTTGTATTTTTTCTCATTTGGTTTATTTAAGTTCACTTCCATCTTCGTTTAGTGTTATTTAATATCATTTTGCAGCTTTGAGTAGGATTTTGGTGATTAGTATCTATATACCCAACACATTGGGAATAGTCGCAGACTAGCAGTTCTAGAAGCGTCTCACAGGTTTCAGAAATTTTAACGCCCTCTCCGCCTGCTTTGTTAGATACATTTATGAACATCTAGGCAGTCAATTTATGTACATCAAATGCTTATCCTTTACAGAAAATGTCGAAAAAAACGAAATTGAAACATCTTACCTTTTATGGTTTGAGATTCATGATTTTTGCCAGCATTCATAATGCATGCCTTGAAATTCAAAACAAACAAACAATAAGACAAACAAAGAAACAAACAAAAACCAGAAGAACAAGATAAACTTACTGATCATGCTGATTGGTTTTATGAATTACTCAATACAGACAGAATGGCCGTGATTAAACCATCTCATTCGCTTCAAAAATATCCTACCATACACTATGTGCGTTGACTAAGGCATTTGGAATTAAAACATCATCTAATAAATAATTATTTTGATTGTCAACATCAATATCCATCGATACACCTATTTTGAGAAAACGTGGCGGGCTTCATTGCATAAAATCTAGTGCATCATTAGTACACCTTCACATGTTACTTTTAAATGCTACTCGCACATAAAGCACAATTTTGTAAAGATATCACACACTCGGTGTTCACCGACTGGGATATATGCAGTGGACTTTGGTATGGCAATGAGGAATATATGGCGTTGGATATGCATCCTGTGTTTATCAATTGTGATTGTATTTTGTATTTGGGCTACTATTGGTAAGTGTTTATAGGTCGTGTATTCATAAAAAGAACTGATAACTTATACATTTTTTCAATCCGAGCTTCTAACGGAACATTTCAGAAACAGTGAAACAATGGCGATTGGTGGTTAGTATACGGAGTCGTAGGTTGAAAAGTAAACTTGATTACTTATAAGATAAAAGATTCAATTTTACTGTTGAAACATCTACAATGAGACGATTAATTCCTAACAAAAAGGCATTTCAGACATGATATATTGCAATAATATTCATTAAAAACTCACCATCAAAATCACAAATATATGCACAATAAAACTTCAAGTAAAAGCAAAATGAAATGTGGAGTTACTGTAAGAACCCATACCTATTATTCACATTTAAGATTAGGTAAGTGGAATATCCTTGCTAGAAAAGACCCCGGGGAAAAACAGGGAGACCATTTTAATTTATGGAAATACGATAATCTTTTATCTTTTTGGAAAATATGTACGCAAGTTTGATTTAAAACAGAACGCCCTATTCAATTAAGTTTTCCTTAAGTAGAAATCGGTTTGAAAATCATCATGTTATTGGTGGAATAGATTGTCAGAATTAGTAATAAAATAAAGAAAATTATAAACGTCAGTTTCTAGATTAAATTGTGATATTTTACCAAACATGTCAAGATAGAAGTAATTTGTTATTCCTTGTCTAATCTAAAAAATTAAAACACGTAGTAAACGTAATGTAGTGCGAACGTGGAAAGTATTTTATGTAAGATTTCCTCCCCTGAAGCTTAACTCCCAGTATTCTAACGATTGTAAGAAACTTGCAAGTTACTATTAGCTATTATGGGAACTGTATTATAATTTGTAGTTGAACAAATTGAAGGCAAATGTAGATGGTTTTAAGCAAACTGTCAGTAATTTGTTACTTTATTTTGCACTTTAAGAGAAGATTAACTTTCGGAAAGGGTTCATAAAAATGTAGGAATTAACTTGATGAGTATACACATGATGTATGGCAATATGAAAATATAGGAATTAGCTTGACGAATATCGTATACACATATGGCAATGATCACGAACATTTTACACAAAATAACAACCAAAATAAAACCCGATTTACACTTTTCAAGCTATTTTTAACACAACAGATTGTTTTGATTCAGTAATCAGTAATCATTAAAAATGGCTTAACCCTAAAAGAGCCGGGGGGGGGGCGGAATCCGCCCCCCCTCCGGAATTTTTTTTATACCTCCGCCGGTTGTTATTTTTTCACGCTGAAACTTCTTGACTTTTTGCCTTAAAGCCTTGCGCTTCTTTTAAGACCATTTTTGTGAAAATCGGACCTAGGGTTAGGATTTGGCGTTCCGTAATGGCACGCTGGGTCAACCAAAAACTGATTTTCAATGCAAATTACATACAAATCGTGTTTTTTGTTATTATGATACACTTCCACTATGTTTTATTGTATTTATTTGATTTATTTAGAGTAAGAACATGCCTAAGTATACTTGGACACACATTATTGATAAAAATTGCAACTTTTGCTCGAAAAAATTGCGAAAAACCACGATTTTGGCGATTTTTGGTGATTTTCGCGTTTTTGACGCGACGTCACTTATGACGTCACTGTTTCAGTTTTTTTGGTACCAATGGACTCGTGAGGGTCCTAGCTATCCACCAGTACCCTACACTTGATGTTTTGTCAATCGGTTTCCGAGATCGGAAGGGGGGGGGGCAGAATCCGCCCCCCCCCCGGCTGTGAGATGGGTCAAAAAAGCCCGGCTCTTTAAGGGTTAATATGCTTTTTTTCTTCATTGTATTTTCTTGGTTACTAAACAGAGGTCATTTGAATACAGCTCTAAAGCAATGCTAAGATTGTATTGCTATTGGTATAGTTACAAAAGTCGTAATTATTCCCACAATACGACCTTGCACAGTTATTCAGAGTATGCACCGTATTGCAGCAGGTTTAAGACGGGTTTTACGTACTTTTTTCTTCATTTTTTTGAAATATCTAACACAAGACGTTACGAGAATAAACGTTGCAATAATAAGAAAGCAAAATGTTATTCAATTTGAAAGACAATTAGAATGTTGATTCAGAAAATCCATGTCAGTACACGACATATGATATTGATGTCGTGAAGAACAAAAAACATGTTCCCTGCATCGATTTGAATAACTTTAAGTTTTTACTTTGAATGAATGATTACGATGCTGCTTATGAAATCAAGAAGTTTGTTATCTTATGCAGGAAACTATGTTTGTCTTGAGAATTAAACACGTTCAGATAAATGATGCGAAATAATTTGTGACGATCTAGTTTATATCAATATAGATTTCGGATATATTCTAATTCCTCCATGATAGGGTTTAATATCAAAGAAGAATTATTTAACTCTTAATCTAGGATCTGCCAGAAACAAATCTTATAATAATAATAATTTCGGCATTTATATTGCGCCTTTTCCAGTGGTTACAAAGCGCTGGCCATTATTATTACGCCGTAACAAGGGAATCGTCAGAACCATTTCGCCTTAAACTAGGCCATTTGCGGCCAATGACCAAAGGCGCAGACCTATCAGCACTTAGGTTGTGATATTCCCCCCTAAACAGCTCCCCAATACGCTCGGGTCGACGAGGCAAGTGTGATAAAGTGATTTGCCCAGGTTCACAACACGTTGGCACTAGCGGGGCTCGAACTCACAACCTTCCGATCATGAGTCCTGCTCTGTTCCACTAGACCACACGCGCCCACAAAGCCCATCTTAAACTTAAACTATTCGATTCAAATAAACGGACATCTCACAGAAATAAAATGAACGAATAAATACAAACCCAAACCTACAGAACCTGCAGGCAATGTCTTTCTGTTAATCAAAGGTAAACCGTAAGTGATAAACCTGCAAATTCAAATTGAGATCTGAGAAGAAAGCTGCAAAGATTTGATAATATTAAAATTCCTTTTAGATGGACAAACAAAGATGTAATTGTGAAATTGATTGTTGCTTTGTTTCAAATAAAAGTGGTAGATTGTTTGATAAACACTGAACACCGAACACTGAAATCGATTAACAGTAATATTTCTGTTTGGCCTAGTTCCTTGAATTAATACATTTTTTACATCGATCTGATTTGTCATGTATATATAATGGAAAGACTCAAGATTATAAATTTGCGCATTCTCTATTCATTGCGCGTACTATGATTTTTTTCTTAATATACATGTTGAATCTCAAACATAATATTTTGTATACAGATAGAAATGATACCCATGATGTGGAGAGAATGTACTAAACCAGATACATAAAGACTGAAGATATAGGTTCACGAATACATAAACAGGACAGCACACATAAACGGCAAAAGAGTTTAAAACAAAGACACAATTGATGTCAACAACTTCCTTGTCATGCTTGTATCACCTGATGTCACAAAAGCAGCATATTCCAAACCTGAAATTGCTATTGATCTTCTCTAGAACTACATGTAATGTTCATGGCAAGTTGTATTGCTTCAGAGGGCTTTAGAGTTGGGTACGTGTTGCTGAATTAAATGGTATATTGTGCTGCGCGTGACTTGTGAGAAAAAAAAGTCTAAATGTATGCTTTAAGCAAAACAGAAAGTCGAGAATGATTTGTACTATGTAGAGTTTCATATAGGCCTGCGTAGTTTACAGACACTTTAAAGCCTCTTTAGTATCTCTTGCATTAGGTTTTTTTATTGATACGTCGTCGTTTCAAATCTCTTCGCTTTGTGGAACGTTTGATTAGTGCATGTCCAATAGAACTTGGTATTTTTATTATTATTTTAGGGGATTACACATAATCCATACCGTTTGTGTTTTTGTTTATTGTACAGTAGCAAGTAATTGAACCTTAACGGTCAAAACGGGATAGGTAATATTTTAGATGACAACCAAATAAAGAAAATAAAGAGTTTATTCCAAAAATAAATTGAATAAATGAAACAAAGAATGGTTTGTTACTGTATTGCAAAGATAACAAACAAAGATCCCCATTGCATACTGATTATTTAACTTTTTTAACATAAAATAACACATTTATTCTGCTAAAATCGAGTACATTTTCAAGATTTTGTATCCTGGTTTATGATAGTAGTTTACTGCTGATGGTCTATAATTATTTATCTTTTCGCACTATTTCTGAATTAACTTTCTTCCGAAATATTTGTGTACTTATTGATATACTTTGTTGTTATTATTGAATCAAATAATTGTTTGTGAAGCAAAAGTACCCGGTAAAATTAGGTCAGATCGCTTGCACTTAAACTTCAACGCTCTTAAATCACAAGACTGTTTTAACTATCAACCACACCGTTTCAACATCCAAACTTGCAATAACCCAAATGTATTGGATCCTAAATTATTGACGCCCCTGTACCATTTTGAAAAATAGCCTATAGTAGTTAATTGAACACACTAGAATGATTTTTGTATATCTGTCGATATCTTACTAAGACGTGAACCAAGATATTTATACGTGCTGGTTGAAGACATGAACATATGATTTTAAACATTTCATCAGCACTCACGTTTTTGGGTCATGCAAAAAACATGTCCATATTATGCAAATATGTTTTGTATATGAATTAATTCTGTCAAAACCTTGTTTTTGTGAGTTCTTGTGAAAACGTTGAAGTCAATCCTTTGAACACACAAAGTCCTCATAATTTTGTCAAAAGCACTTTGCTAAATGCGCAATCCAAGCAAAAACAATATACTCCAAAAAATATCTGGTTTATTATAAAGATTACTAGAAAAACAGTGCAAGTGTCATTGATGCGATCTTACCCTTACAAAAAGTAAGAAAAAATACATATAGACTAATGTGTATTCATTTATTTCAAAAAATAATGTTCAGAAGGCATTCGGAAATATTTATTTTTTCGACTGACCATATTTTTTGAAATTCACAAATTTAGAGAAAGAAACACAATTGCTTTAAATGATGCTTGAAGAAACTGTAATGAGCAGTAATCTGGGTTGACCCTAAACCTTAGGGGAGAAGTAACTAGGTTCCTGTAAAGCCCAATTTATGTTATGCATAACAATGCTATAAAGTGTTCTTAAGCTTAATATAGGTCGTTATAGATATTACCCGCAGGATAACGGGTAATTTTACGCAAAATCGCTGTGCAGAGGAACACTGTCTGCATAATATGATAACATCATAAGTGCTGTCTGTATCTCAAAAATATATATAAATCAGATCTACAGCAGCGGAGCTGCATGGAGCAGCCAAATTACTACGCAAAAAGGATTAAAAGTTAGAAGAGGCTTTACATATTTGAATGACCATAGTATTTAAATTAAAAAATCTACGTAATTCTAGAAATTTGAATTCACTTGTACAAAAATACCTACTAAACGTGATATTCTTCGTACTAAAAGAAGATTATACCTTAAAAACATTCACAAAACCAGGTCATAAGTTTTAATCTGGTCTAAATCGTCAACCTCTTTTGTTTGTTTACCTTACTAATGTGCTTGCAAATGATTGAATTTCATAAGTGTTGCACTTTAACCCTCGTCTTCCTGAGCCTTTTTTGTAACACGTCTTCCTAAGCATGGGGGGGGGGGGGGAAGGTTACCACCCCCTGTAATTTTGAACTTGGGTACCACAACGTTATATAGTATAGGGGAGGGTCTCCTCTTTTCATTGATACCAAGATCATGAAAATCGGTCGAGGCGTTATTATGACGTCACAAAGTATTTCCGTACCGAAAAAAAAATCGACTTTTGGCAAAATGGCCATTTTTTTTCATAAAATCGTTATAAAAGTTCTTAATGTCCGATATTCGTCGGGCTTTTTGCTGATAAATCAAGGAATCGACAATCCTAACATGTCCTGTAAGTTTCAAATCAATATCATGCAGATATATTTCAAAATGGTCATTTAAAAATTTTCGAGGTGGCAACCCTCAGACTTTGACGGCCTACCATAACCCCGCCATAGGTGGTACCCCCGATTTTTTGTCATCAAAATGACCGCAAAGGATGTAAAAACTATTCCTAAATGCTCAGGGTTGCTTTATTTTGCGGTTTGGTGTGATCGGCGATCATCCGTTAGAGGAGGGGGGGGG
>JXSR01S056114.1:95211-105946 GCA_000969725.1 Ophiothrix spiculata | reverse complement strand
CAACTTTAAGACTCCAAGAGATATCAATTTCAGGTGCCTTCAGGAACAATCTTGTGCAATAATTGAGTTTTGAGTAGAATTCCCGCAAGGTTTTGGGTGAAAAATTATCTTGCATTATGAAAGGAAATTGTTGCTTGAATAGTGACACTTGTATGGAGTTCATGGGTTAATGATCTTGATATAATGTGGAATTGAAGAAATCAAATACTGAGTTCCTGGGGCATGCATATCACATCATTTCGACTGTATAGCCAAAATTGTGTGCAATGTTCAATATTCAATTTCATAAATTGCGAGATATTTTTGTTGACCCAAGATTGATGTTTGAAATTTTGTTAGAATTTTGTTTGTCTTTGAAGAACTTAGATCAATATTATTTCATGATTAATGATTTGAGATGAACTGTTAATTAATGGTAATTGAATAAAATGGATGGCTTTGATATTATCATAGAGTTACCAATCAAGAAAAAATGGAGTAATTTACATATCATACTCATGACTACTAAATTCAATTGTTTCTCTTTTACTGGCTTTTTTGCAACGGTACACAATAGAACTTGCATAACAAAACACAATTGAATATGTCAGAATAAGAACATCCCAACTCCATGAGCTGCCTTCTGTTAAGTTATGTAAAATATAAATGCATATAAATCTCTGAAAATGCTTTCAAATCACTAGAAAACATTTCCATGTCTTTATCCCAATCACAGTGTCACATTTGACCTTGTAGTTGACTTTGTTAGACAATTTTCCTAGCATATAGTTGCAAAAGGGAGCTCGTGGAGTTAGAATGTTCTTGTAATGGCTGTTTAAATATAGCAACAATGTACTATAACAATTATCTAACAATGCCTAAACAAGTCAACTACAAGGTCAAATGTGACAATATGATTAGGATATTGACATGGAAATGCTATTTTAGTGATGTGAAAGCATTTTCAGAAATTTGTATGCATTTATATTTAATAAATATAATTAACAAAAGGGAGCTATTGGAGTTAGGATGTTCTTATTCTGGCATATTCAATTCTCCTTTCATCTTTTAAAGTTGCTTCATTAAAGCATTATAAAAAGGCAGTTTTATTATTACGCTGTGCCATGCGTCAATCTAATGTTTGCTCATAAGCTTCTACACCAGGCTATAACATGCCTTTATTGCTTTCAATTAATGCTAAGTGTATTTACTTTGGAAGCTTATAGTCCCACAATTAAGCAACCTGATAGAGTTAATAAGCACAATTATGAACAGATATTAAGAAAAGAAATCAGGGGAATAAAAACCATGTCTTTGATGTGATTATATGGCAGATGTGACTGTGTACACATCAAACATTTTTATGTTCAAGTATTACATGCACATCAAATTTGCCTAGCGTATCGGTGAATTGTATGGAAAATTTAATTAGGAGTGTAGATTGAGTTGAATGACTATGAATCTAATTGCATATATGGTGTGTAAAACAGGTCTTTTGAAACCTGCATTGATAGAACTGAAGTCATTTTTAAAAAAAGTACAGTTTTTAGTAAAAATGTTTAATAGTCAAATCAAGAGTCTGATATTATGAAACGTAGCACATTCTTTATGATAGCATAGGCTTGGTTAAATATGTTTTGAATTTTAATATAGTTTGATAAAGGCAATCTAAAATCTATTGAATACAATTTTGATAGTGAATCTGGTTATAGCAAATTGTCTTTAATAAAGCAGTAAAGATATTCATTTTGCATGGGAAATGTTTTAATTTAATAAAAAGATGAGCTCCCTGACAAGAGAAGATATGGTATTCCCATCATGCATTGCTTCCTTGAGTTTGCTTGCTTTAAGTTATGAGGATAGTTATGTTGCATTGCTTGATACCCAGTCTTTAATCACGCTGTGAGAATTGTGCTTTTAAATACCGAGACTGTGTTTCGAGCAACGTTGCATTGATGAAATTGCTGGACTCTGAATGCACCATTAGCAATGAAATGGTTAACTTAATTGTAGTAATCTTGCCTGTTTTATATTTCATCCCATTTATACACATAAGGTGTAAAAAAAAATTGATGTGTTACCCTCACCCGCCCGGTCATAAATTTCGAAATTCTACGACCGGCATTTTTATTTTTGTTGTAATTTTTTTGATATTTACGTGTTTTTCGCCTTGAAAATGCAGTAAATACTTCGGCGACTCGACGGACATGTTTTTGTTTTGGAAGACTTTTTTCGCAGTATCGAATAAATTCGCAGTATCGGACTGTGAATAAGAAGATGCCGATGCCACCTACCTAAATAAAAATTTGCAGTATCTGCAGTACTGCGAATAGTAGATGAGCTGCCTCTTATTCGTAGTACGATACTGCAAATAAGTTAGTTTTTAGCTAGTCTCTTGTAATACTTGAAATCCTCGATCGCAAAACTACTAGTATGCATGCAGATACGTAAAAGTCTAGCACTCTCTGTGTAGAGGTCAGCGATCAGAAGTCATCACATTCTTTTTTGTATGTATATTCAAAAAAAAAAAAATCAAAATTCTTGAATTGGAATGAAATAAATAGAACCGGAAGGTGTACTACCTTTTTAGTTACGAGTTTTAATAAATATTAGCAAACAACAATTTTATTATATTTTTTGAATCATTTATTTGTCAAATTTTCATGAATATATTTCGCACAAAAAACACTTCTCACCTCACATATTTTGCATTGTACCATTTATCTCAAGATCTGGAGGTTATACTTACATTAATACTAAAAAAAAAAATTAAAACAAACAAACAAATCAGACCGTCCGGTCCTCCCGTTTTTTGGCCTGTGAGGGCAACACAACAATTTTTTTTTTGCCTAATTCCTGTACAAATAATTCCACAGAACCAATGCATGATGGGAAATACATGATATCCTCTTTTCTCTCCGAAAGAAATTTGATTTTACTGTCGCATGTAAACCATTGCAGACTCTAGTTGAGTGTTTATGTTTCATTATGGACACAGCAACCACATAATACTGTGTTTCTATTAGATAGGGATAATATGGAGAGACTGGGCTGGAGAGAGATATGGAACTCATCCCAATAAATCTAACCAATTATTGATCGCTATCTCATTATCGCTCAACCCTCGAACTGGTGTATTTCAATAGGATAGGTCTGACTTATTTCAATGGGATAGGACTGACTATCTGGCTATATGTAACCAATTATATCGTGTAAATAGAAAGATACAAAAGACTTTTAAGTCTTTAATATCTTTCTGTTAAAACAACATCAGGTTTGTGTTAAGCTTAATCTGTTTCTTGTAATGGAAATCATTCACATTAAATAAGTTCTTTAATAACTTGTTTTTTAATCAATTTTACACATTACACATATATATGAAAAATTTTGGACCAAAATTGCTGCTTTTTTTCTATTCACTGCACTGTATATCTCTATAAGAGAGCATCTGCAATCTCATGTAAAGGGTAAATTCTCTCGGTGCAGTTGGCTTCGTGACTAGAATACACCATGCCTCTAACCATGGGAATTCTGTCGATGAAAGTCGTGTTTGGGGATAATTAGATTGGCATTCTGATTATTGGTATGGTGAATTAATGCAAATCATCTCATTTAAATATTAGGGTTTTGTTTTTTCCTTTTATCTATGAATTTTTAATAAACTAAATCTAAACCGAAGAGTTATATTGTTCCTCTTGATGTGGTAAGACTTATCTTTTTTTTTTACATTTACAGTTGATAAATATTTTAAACATCTGAAAAAGTAAAGACTAATTAAAGCAATACTACAAAGTGTTAAAAATGAAGCGCCCCCTGTCACCCATGACTTTTGATTTTTTTGGGCTTATTGGGTTTGTTTTTGATAGATATGAATACCCTACAAATAATTTGGCTCAAAGATTCTTACTTTTTCTGTTATGGCCATTTGTTGAATTAAATTTGGGATCCCGAATTTAATTCCACATGTATATTAGTATAGGAAAGTATGCATGTGCTTTTTATAAATTTTTTGGTGGCAAAACATTTTTTTTCACAATATACACTTGAAAACGCTTATAGATATAGTCACATTCCTTCATTTTATGTTGTTTATACTATAAACCAAAATCTTATAGTATTGCTTTAAGTACATTACATGTACATCTTCTAAAAAATGTAGAGGATGCTGATAATGCACATATTTTCATTTCAGAATGTTGCCATATTATGGAAACATTAACATATCATTGCATCAAAATGCAATGAGGGATTGGACAATGATGCCAGCAATTGGTGTGGGTGGGGTGTGTGTGTGGGTAATTTTGCCTTACTGTGCAATTATTCTACGTTGTGAATGTGAATCCACAATAATTTTCCTTGGAAAAGTGGCTGAAAATATCCATGTGTTGAATGTAAACATGTTTAATCTTCATTACCTTTTGGTTATATCTTTGAGCCATAATTATCATAGAACTCTTCACCCAAACAGGAGTAATGTTTCATTTGCTTGAAACTGACAATAGACACCATGTTGATGCACTCATACACTCATATGCACATTGATTTCACATCTATAGATAACTGTTGTTTAAGATATGTTTAATAGGGCAAAGCCTTTGCATTTAGCACAACATTATGATCATTTTCAATCACTTTATTAAAAAAATCCCCAGACTATGATTTCCAAAGACTGCTAATCTGGAGCCTGTCTGTACCCATATGTATACCAATCATCGTTACAGCTTATATATCTGAGATTATCATTTATTTGAACTTGTGTTCTTTTGATGACATCTGCTTTTCATTTCAGGGTCATCTTTTACAAAATTTTGTTTAAAACACATTCTACATTAGCATAAATGTTGCGAGGAAAGATTATAGGCATCATCAAATACATATGGTTCTCTTTTTCACGAAAAACTCTATGAGTATTATATATTGCTGGATTTGATATTAAATACAAGAACTGTGCTGTCGGAGTTCTAATTATACTACCAGTTGATATTGATTAGTATTGACGACTATTTGTGCAGGCTTTGTTTATAGGCATGCTGCAATGCATTCTATAATACCACCCAAGTACAGACTATATCTAATGGGTTCTTTTATGGATAGTGAGTGTTACAGTCAATAATGAAGCACTGAGAATTCAACTAAATTTGTTGGTTTATTTTTCGCCAGGAAGATATTTTGGCTCTTATGAAATAAGTTCTTCACCTAACAGATGAGATTTCTGATATGGAATTACATGGAATTATTACTGTTACTTAGGTAGGATCATGTTTTGTCTGATTATATTTCAATTTAAATATAGTTGATATGTTTAGAGCAGGTATTGACAGTTATTCTTTCTGATTAATTGATTTGTTCTAATTAATTAATGCCATTGCATGTTAAATGTATTATCTATGGTTGTATTACTCGTTCAATGTTTTAAATGTCAATCATTTTTGTATGATTGCAAGAAACAACAATTTTGTGTCAAAGCAGGAGATACAGTTATAAAATCTTTGAAGACTTAATTATCATTGTCATCGTAGGCGAGATAAAAAACACTTATTTTGCTATCTAAGGTTTGCATTTTAATTCCCTCTTCTATTAAAAAAACCCCATGTTTTTTAATTTTACTTGGCTTTATTATTTCATATAAAGAGAACCTGTTTTATTTGAAAATTTATTTCAGATACATGTCTTCATATGTGGCTGTCCAGCACGTATGAGCCGTAAATGCAAGAAACTTCTTTTTGCGCTACAGGTGAAAATACAATGTCAAGGTCGTAATTTTCCGAATTTGATTTTTTGACAGATTCACAATTCTTGTGCTTACTACAAAATACCAGCAAAGTTTCATTTCAAGGGAATGTGAAATAAATCTGCATATTTTTAAGACAATCAACAGAAAATATAGGGCTTACTGATCTCAGTTATATGTTTTACTCCCTGACAACCTTTGATGGACCATAATTTCAGGAAATCGTGTGAAGTTCATTAGAGTGCAATTTTAACCCTTAAAGCATGGTCTTTGCAAATAATTAAAAAAGTGAAAACGACAAGATGTGGCATTTATGGCTGGTTTGGGATGGACGATCACAAATGTATATATATTCTATAGAAGCCAATATGCTTTAAATGTCCACTTGCACTTGGGTAGTGATATGTTATTTCAAAATGAAATATTGATCCTCAAAACCGTCTGCATCAATAAATAAGTAGATTTCCATGCGCTATCTACTGTAGACAACATGTATATGTTTGACTTTGTATGAATGTCCAACTACTCATCAGGACAAAAATTATTTTGCTTTGCAGATGGTAATAATACCACATTCTGTGGAATAAAAAGTTAAATCCTAAGGTTGACAAAAATAACTTTTTATTTATGTTATTTACAAATTGTCCAACCACAATGCAAGAAAGGTATAAGTGCTGCTATCCCTTAGTCCCTTAAGGGTCATTTGATCCAAATTGAACCTTTCAAATGTATTCTCTCCCACAATAGATCCAATACCCCAAGTAGTGTGAGTACATGTTTTTAATTGGGGCTATATCGCACAGCAAATGTAACAATAGTCCTGTGATGCTAGATATCCCATTGATTTTTGTCTACAATTGCGAATCGTGTTTCCCTATATTGTAGCTTGTAGCACCGACAGTATACTGAACAGTGCTGCAAACTCTGTCACATGAGTTAAGATGTGGCTTTTTAAGGAGTGTTATTTTGAATGACTTGAGGTAGCTTGTACATTGTTTTGTAATGGAATAGGATTAATGGAATTGAAGGATGAAGGAATTTATAGCAACTTGGTACAATACTACTCTGGGTTGTTTGTATTTATATTCTCTTTTTTTAAGCTTAAATGTTAGATGTATCTCGTTGTGAATGAAAAGATATAGTAAACAGCTAAATGCTTCCTTTTGCAATAGTGATGAACATACCTCAACTAACACAATGATTTAACTTTTAGTACATATCTATATAATAGAAAATATAAAAATGCATTGTAAACCAAACAGAGATGGGTGTTTAACTCAAAGTTGTGTTCCCACAATTTCTTACACTCTATGTATAAGTACAAAATGCTACCACTAAGCTATGAAGGTCTTTTTTGTCCAATTCTAATATTTCTTCTACAAAGCCTCTCTACAGATAGAATTAAACAGGAATGGTATAATCTTACTATCCCCAAGTCTCTGGAGGGTTAGTTGATCCAAATTACAGCTTTAAAATGTCTTTTAACCACAATATTTCCAATACCCCAAGTAGAGTGAGTACATGTAGGTAATTGAGGCTATATTGCACAGCAAATGTAACAACAGATCTGTGATGCAAGATATCCCATTGATTTTTGTCTACAATTGCGAATCGTGTTTCCCTATATTGTAGCCTTTAGCACTGGCAGTATACTGAACAGTGCTGTACATTCCATCACATGAGATAAAGATGTGGCTTTTTATGGAGTGTTATTTTGAATAACCTGAGTGAGCTTGCATGATGTTTTGTAGTGGATAGGATTAATGAGAATGAAGGATTATAGAAGTGTATGAGAACTCGCCATACTACTATACTCATGGTATATGTCTGTTTGTGATCTTATGGTTTAAGCTCAAAGGTAAGATATGAAAATGAACAACTCAACTGTTTTTTATTTTAGAATTTAGGATATTGGGCCTTGACGATGTTAGGGCATTTTATGTTGTGTGCAATAGTGTCATATGAACATACATCAACTACCACCATGATTTAACTTTTAGTAGATATCTAATAGAAAATATGAAAATGCATTGTAAACCAAAGAGAGATAGGTGTTTAACTCAAAAGTGTGTTCCCACAATTACTAGCACTCTATGTATAAGTACAAAATACTACTACTAAACTATGAAGGTCTTTTTTGTCCAATTTTAATATTGTTTCTACAAAGCCACTCTACAAATAGTATTAAACAGAATGGGATAATATTTCTATCCCCAGGTTTCTGCAGGGTTATTTGATCCAAATAACAGCTTTAAAATGTTTTTAACCATAATAGATCCAATACCCCAAGTAGTGTGAGTACATGTATTTAATTGAGGCTATATCGCACAGCAAATGTAACAACAGATCTATGATGCAAGATATCCAATTGATTTTTGTCTACAATTGCGATTCATGTTACCCTATATTGTAGCCTGTAGCACTGGCAGTATACTGAACTGTACTGTACATTCCATCACATGAGTTTAAGATGTGGCTTTTTAAGGAGTGTTATTTTGAATAACTTCAGTGAGCTTGTAAAATGTTTTGTAGTGGAATAGGATAAATGGAATAGAAGGATGAAGGAATTTATCACAACTTGGTGCAATACTACTCTTGGTTTATGTGTATTTATGTTCTCATTGTTTAAGCTTAAAGGTAAGATGTATCTCTCTATGAATGGAAATAGATAGTAAACAGCCAAATGTTTCTTGCTTAAGTTAAGAATATTGGGCCTTACAGATATTAGGACATTTTTATGCCTCCGCCAGAGGCATTATGTTTTCTGGTTGTCCGTCCGTCCGTCCGTCCGGGCTCATTTCTCGGAACTGGTGTGGCGTATAGCAATGCAAGTCAGTGGAGTGGTGGTCAGGCTGGCTAGTAACTTTCTCTGAAAGTTTTGGCGCGAAAAATGCAAATTTAGTCTTTTTTAAGCAGAAAATATGCGATTTTTTGGCGATTTTTTTCCCGTCTGTCCGTCCGTCCGGGCTCGTTTCTCAGAACTGGTGAGGCGTGGAGCGATGCAATATGGTGGACTGGTGGTAAGGGTAGCTAGTAATTTTCTCTGAAAGTTTTGGTGCAAAATATGCAAATTTAGTTGGTTTTTAAGCAGAAAATATGTGATTTTAGGGACTTAAAAATTTTCCGAAAGGATCTTTTGCTAAAACTCCACCCCTTCAAAATTTTAACCCCACCTTATTTTGATTGGCGCATCACATATGCGAAAATCGGCCTGATCGGCTATTTAATTAACGAATACAATGCATTTTAAGATGGCGCTCTTTCCATGTAATCCTTTATAATTTCATAGATAATGGGCAATATCTCCTCAACGGAGCAGAATTTTATTTTACGCGTATCTCTGAAACCGCATGCCCTACGTTAATGATATTTGGTGACTGGGTAGACCTGTTGAGGCTATATCGCACAGCAAATGTAACAACAGATCTGTGATGCAAGATATCCAATTGATTTTTGTCTACAATTGCGATTCGTGTTTCCCTATATTGTAGCCTGTGGCGCATGGAGTATACTGAACAGCTCTGCAAAAGCCATCACATCAGCTAAATATGAGGTTTATTTGAAGGAGTGTTATTTTGAATTTAAGATGAAAATTTAATGAAATATAACTTTTAGCACATATTGCATTATTAGGTTTTAAGACATTACGATATATTGAATTTGACTTTCCAGGTAAACGCTGCATGCAGCGTCCCAAGAGCATTCACACACTAGAGGACCAACGGCTTTACGTTACTTACGTATCACAGAGAAATTAGAATAAAGTTTCTTGCCCATGAGGAGTCAAGGAGACATGGTCCGACCGGCAGTGCCACCACTGGGGCTTGAACCCACATTGAATGCATTTTGTTTAGATTTTTCTCAATTTTCTTAAACTGTTCTGTAGAAATTGCACATACTCTTTTGCAATTCTCCGAAATATGAAACTGGTACTAACATTTTTCACATCAAATTAAAATTATGGGATTAGCTTTAATGCAAGGGTGCACTAAATATCATATAAGAATGACACTGTAGATATCATCATAGATTTCATCACATGTAGATGGGTGCATGAGGGAAAATGTTGTTATGAGGAGTGTTATTGTATTTACATCCTTCATGTATTATGTAAGAGAGTGTTAAGTGATATCAGTTGCCAGCAAGATGATATGGAAGTGTTCTAATTTATGGTTGTAGCTTAAATTGTAAGCTTACACTTGTACCTTGAGTATGGCTTGGTTTAGATGTGAGTAATTATAGTTTCACTCCGCTAATGTAAACTGCAGATGTTTTGCTATCACTTATCTTGATATAGTAATGGGTTATGTACACAAGAGAAGATATTGTGTATCCCATCATGCATTTCTTCCTATCGGATATTTTGTCCAAGAAGTCATGTGAGTAATTAGTGATGAAAGATACCAAGAATGCAAGATTACAACAATTTTCTTTTGATTTATGGTCATTTCATCACTAACTACTCGCATAACCTATACAAACAATTCCATAGGAAGCAATGCATGATGGGATACCCACAGTATCTTCTCTTATTGTACACAGTGGATGTGGTGTAAGGCAGCTGCTATCTTTGTTTATAACTTAAGAGGGGTATCTTGAACTTCAAGCATATACTTTGTAGCCCCATTATAGGCATTGGAACACATACCTTCCTACATAATATACTGCATGTTCCTGAAAAAGAGCATGCATTTTCAGATGGCACAACAAACACATGTATGATAGAATGGAAGTTCGTCTGTGTTGGTAATCATCAAAAATTAAAGATTTTTCAAACTCTTGTTCCAAACACAAAGTTACAACATGCCTCAAATTTTGCTTGTTACTCCAGGCTTTATCATCAAGTAGTTAAATACAGAAATGTTAAATTAGTCTACCAGCCAACAGCAAATATTATGCTTAAAAAAACATTTTGTGGGCAAATTGTGTTACAGCTTTCCATCCACGTGGAATCATATCCTCAAGGGGTGTACATTAGCGTGTGGGTGGATGGTAAAATTAATTTTTTGATTTAGTGGTCAAAAT
>JXSR01S056114.1:80656-95161 GCA_000969725.1 Ophiothrix spiculata | reverse complement strand
GAGTTATTGTTGTATCGGAACCATGCCAAGAGCTAAGGACCTAATTTAATGGATGTGAACATTTTCCCATGTTAAAGATCTATGTTTATATTTCACTTTTTGCCAGTCCTCCTCCACCCTCCCTGTTTGAAAAAAAATTCGCAAGAAAGTTACCTTTCAAAGACAAATATTTCCTTGTCTGATATCCACATCAAGAAATATATGGCCAATTTATGTACTTGTCAGTTGTTACTCCAGCACCGGGTACTTGGACACTAGCAGGGAACTTAGTCAAATTCGCTCCCATTAAACTGGTAAATTCTCCGCCATTTTTTGCTGACTTCCCCGCAAGACAGGGCATTTTCAAGGACCGAATCCTTGCCCAAATCCCAGCCCCAATACAACGAGACAGCCGTCTTCTCAACTCAATTAATTCCAGCCCAATTGATCACATCAAGCCAACAGGTTCATCAACAGCAGGCACATCTATACAGAACAAATTCCCCACCCTAAATGCCTGGGTAACTGGGGGGGGGCTGGGGAAACAACTGGCAAGTGCATTAGTGCACAATCTCTGATGTATCACCAGTATAGTCAGCAGCCATCAAAGAATCGCATTATATTTGCAACATCCTTCAAGTGCTCAAAATTTAACAAAAATAATTAAAAGGCCAAAATAAAATGATAGGTATCCATTTTCAGGGAGGACGGAGCCTATCCCTGAAGTTGTTTTTATTGTAACTATAAATCTGATAAAGTAAACTTTAAAAATTGCATATTTCTTATCACATGGAAATGTATTTATAGTGTTTTTCCACTTACAATTTCAACTAGTCTACCAGCCAACAGCAAATATTATGCTTAAAAAAACGTTTTGTGGGCAAATTGTGTTACAGCTTTCCATCTACGTGGAATCATATCCTCAAGGGGTGTACATTAGCGTGTGGGTACGGTGGATGGTAAAATTAATTTTTTGATTTAGTGGTCAAAATAACCCAAAATAGCCAAAAATTCATGAAACAATCATAAAAATAGTAAAAAATCAGTATTGGGCTCCAAAATGATATTTATTCAAAATCAAATCATTCATTTAGGTAAAGTCAAATCAAAAAACATCTGCCTACAATATTTTGGGACTTAACTTCATTTTTGTGGTTAATTTTGACCAAAAAATGGTCAAAAAAAGGTAAAAAATGACCCAAATTTAGTGATTTTGGTATATGTCTTAAATTCTTTATCTAAATTTTTGTTCAACAAGTAAAAATCCTCTTGTATTATAATTTTGTGCCAAAGAATCAATTATCGTCAAATTTAATGCCTTATTTGGTTCATAATTGACCAAATTTGGCAGAAAAATGCGGAAACATGACCAAGAAGGGTTAAACTGTAAACAATTTTTTATTAAGTCTCCAATAAGTGTCATATAACAGCTGTAACAGTCCTTTGCACTCCCCGGGAGTAAACCAAACCAACTTTTTAGGTTACTTTATCACCTTCATATACAATCCGGATGTTCCTAAAAAAAAAAAGCGAGACTTGAATCCAAGATGGCCGCCAAAATTCCCACCAAAATACTATCTTTTCATTATAATGGCCTAAAAGTATCTTGTAAAACAAAATTATAATTGGGAAATGGCTTCTTGGGCTATAACAAATAAATCTGACTTAAGGTCATGTCATATGCCTATTTCAAATTCAAGATGGCCACCAAAATGGCTGCCAAAATAGCAGATTTTCATTAAAATCGACCAAAACAGCCTTTAAACGGCCTGATATATATTCAATATAAATAAATAATCAGCAGGAAATAAAATTTGGGGTTGCAGCAAGATCATTTGCCCCCTAATTATATTGTAAGTATGTATCAAAATAAAAATGGCGCCTGTTCTGAGATCCAAAATGGCTGCCAAAAATGTGCAAAAATGGGTTAGAGGTACTTTAAAACGGCAACAAAAAATATCAAATGTCCAAAATATTTGATGGAAAACGACTTTGAGGGAAACAATAGCAGCTTTTCATCTCAAATAGGGGTGTAAGCATGTTTCAAATTAAAGATCAAGCTTGTTCTGAGATCCAAAATGCCCACCAAAATACGATTTTAGTCACAAAGTGGGTTTTATTGGCTTTTAATCAGTTTCAAAAACAACAAATGATAAAAACAATCGATGGAAATGACTTTGAGGATAAACATAAGATCATTTCTGTCCAAATAGGGGTGTTAGCATGTTTAAAACTCAATATGGAACCTGCACTGAGATTCAAAATGGCCGCCAAAGTACGATTTTAGGCACAAAATGCGTTAAAGTGACTTTCAAACAGGACCTTATATTGAGATTCAAAATGGCCTTAATAATATCATTTTATGCTCAAGTATGGGTTAAAGTGACTTCGAAACCCTATCAAAAACACCAAATGTCCAAATTAACTGATGGAAAATGACTTTAAAGGTAACAATAAGAATATTTCTTCCTAAATCGAAAGGGTGTTAGCATTTTCAATATCCCATACGGAGCCTATACTGAGAGCAGAAATGGCGTGCCGAAATCCGATTTTAGGCACAAAACTGGGTTACGGTGACTTGAAACGGTTTCGAAAACACATTACACAAAATAATATAAAAGGTAAATGACTTTGATGGCAACAATATAGAAACATTTCTTCCTATATAATGTTGTTTGCATTTTTAAGATCAATTGTGAAGCCTATACTGTGAAACAAAATGACCACCAAAATAAAAAATATATGCAAGTAAATGGAAGTGACTTTTGAACATTGGAATATTGGATTTGAAACATACTATTAAACAATCTATTTTGGTAGAAATACTCTTATAGTTATACACGCTAAGCTATTTTCCATCGATTGCTTTGAACATTTGGAGTTTTAGATATGGTTTCAAAGTCACTTTAACCTATTCTCATGCATAAAAATGTATTTTGGCGGTCATTTTGAATCTCTCTACAAGCTCCATATTGAATTTGAAACATGCAAACACCCTTGTTTGGGAATAAATTATCTCCTTGTTACCCTAATAGCCATTTTGCATCTTCGATTATTTGAGCACTTGGTGTTTTGATACTATTTAAAGATCACTTTAGCCCATGTTTGTGCTTACCATTGTATTTTGGCGGACATGCTGGATCTCAGAAGAAGCTCCATATTGAAATTTAAACATGCTTACACCCTTATTGTGGAAGAAATAACCTTATTGTCACCCTCTAAACCAATTTCCAAAGACTATATAAAATATTTGGCATTTTTGATACCGTTTAAAAGTCACTTTAATCAATTTTTGTGCCTAAAATCATATTTTTGCAGCCATTTTGGTTTTCAGAACAGGGGCCGATTTCACTAACATTTAGCGATGGTCACTAACCCCGTTTTGATCGCTTAACTCCAAAAACGATCGCTAATACCCGCTATTTAGCGATCGTTTTTTGAGTTTAGCGATCAAAACGGAGTTAGCGACCATCGCTAAATGTTAGTGAAATCGGCACCAGGTCCCATATTGAGTTTTAAAGATGCTAACACCCCTATTTGGAAAGAAATGATCTTATGTTTATCCCCAAAGCCATTTAGCGTCGATTATTTTGAACATTTGTTGTTTTTGAAACTGATTAAAAGCCAATAAAACCCATTTTATGCCTAAAATCGTATTATGGCGGCCATGTTGGATCTCAGAACAAGCTCCATATTGAAATTTAAACATGCATACACCCTTATTTTGGAAGAAATAACCTTATTGTTACCATCTAAACCATGGGCGTCATTTCATTTTGAAGTGTGGGGGGGGTCCGAGGGCAAATTTTGAGGGGGTCCGACGGCAAATTTTCAAAACTTTGGGGGGGACACCTAATATTGTGAGGGGGGACACTCATAATCATGGGGGGGACGTGTCCCCCCTGTCCCCCATGAAATGACGCCCATGATCTAAACCAATTTCCAAAGACTATATAAAAATATTTGGCATTTTTGATACCGTTTAAAAGTTACTTTAATCCATTTTTGTGCCTAAAATCATATTTTGGCAGCCATTTTGGTACTCAGAACAGGCCCCATATTGAGTTTTAAACACACTTACACTCCTATTTGGAAAGAAGTGATCTTATGTGTATCCCCAAAGCCTTTTTGCATCGATTATTTTGAGCATTTTGTTGTTTTTGAAAACCCGTTTTATGCCTAAAATCGTATTTTGGAGGCCATTTTGGATCTCAGAACGGGCTCTTTCTGTACTTTGAAACATGCTAACACCCTTATTTGAGATGAAATGCTGCTATTGTTTCCCTCAAAACCATTTTTCATCGAATATTTGGGACATTTTATGTTTTTGTAACCGTTTTAAAGTACCTCTAACCCATTTTTGGCGGTCATTTTGGATCTCAAAACAAGCGCCATTTTGATTTTGATACAAGCTTGTAATATAATTAGGGGGCAAATGATCTTGCTGTTATCCTAAATTTTATTTCCTGTTGATTATTTATCTATATTAAATATATATCAGGCAGTTTAAAGACTGTTTTGGTCGATTTTAATGAAAATCTGCTATTTTGGCAGCCATTTTGGTGGCCGTCTTGAATTTGAAATACGCATATGACATGATCTGAAGTCAAATGTATTTGCTATAGCTCAAGAAGCTATTTCCCAATAATAATTTTGAACATAAAGTGTTTTACAACATACTTTTAGGCCATTATAATGAAAATATAGTATTTGGCGGGAATTTTGGTTGCCATCTTGGATTCAAGTCTCGCTTGAGACCAGTTTCTATATTTAGGAACATCCGGTCATAAAAGAACCTAAAAAAGTTGGTTTGGTTTACTCCCGGGGAGTGCAAAGGACTGTTAAAGCTGTTATATGACACTTTATTGTAGACTTTATAAACAATTGTTTACAGTTTAACCCTTTTTGGTCATGTTTCCGCATTTTTCTGCCAAATTTGGTCAATTATGAACCGAAAAAGGCATTAAATTTGACGATAATTGATTCTTTGGCACAAAATTATAATACAAGATGATTTTTACTTGTTGAACAAAAATTTGGATAAAGAATTTAAGACATATACCAAAATCACTAAATTTGGGTAATTTTTTACCTTTTTTGACCATTTTTTGGTCAAAATTAACCACAAAAATGAAGTTACCGAATCCCAAAATACTGTAGGCAGATGTTTTTTGATTCGATTTCACCTAAATGATTGATTTGATTTTGAAAAAATATCATTTTGGAGCCAAAAACTGATTTTTTACTATTTTCATGAATTTTTAATGATTTTTGGCTATTTTGGGTCATTTTGACCACTAAATCAAAAAATTAATTTTACCATCCACCCACACGCTAATGTACACCCCTTAAGGATATGATTCCACGTGGATGGAAAGCTGTAACACATTTTGCCCACAAAACGTTTTTTTAAGCATAATATTTGCTGTTGGCTGGTAGACTAAACTACAATCAAATATTTTTCATCAAAAACATGTTTGCACCCAAAAATTACCCAAATTGGGATGATTTTGTCTATTTTAGGCCTCCCAAAAGAGTTGTTTGGTTGTCCTCCACTGCCCGCCCCTATTTTTCAAAACTGGAAAAAAGGTTTTGTGCAAAAGTTTAACACGCATAATTTTCAGATTTCCAAAAAAGTTTTTTTCTTTGAGAATTTTGATCATTTGAAAACTTTTTTTGAAGTTTACATTCTAATACTGTTTTTAAACTTGTATAGAGATTTTTTGGTATAGTAGACTTATTTGCATCTTTATAATTTGGTGTAGCTTTGACTTACATTTTTAAAAAAATCTGCCCGCCCGCCCGCACTTGCTCAAAAAAAATTGTGGAGTACAACCAAACAATTTATTTTTTTGGCCTTATGGGTAGCTGGTGTCCCCTCCACACCCACTGGATCCACCATTGAATTCATTAAACAACAGTTCTCATAAAAAAAGATTTTAAATTTTTTGACAAAAAAATGCTCAAAAATAATTTTATTTTTTGACATATTTTGACTAAGGCTGGTATCGACAAGCCTTTTGTCGACAATGTCGGTGACAAAACACTCATTGTCGACAGACAAAACACTCATTGTCGACAAGCCTGTTTATGTGTTGACAAACTCAAAAAAAAAATAAAACAGAATAAAATATAATATAAAAAATAATAAATACTCATAGAAAATAGTAATGAAATTTACCCTGATATTTTACTCGTCTTGGCGTATGTTTTTTTATCACATTTAATTTTCATTTATAACATTCCATCGCAGCATCACCACATTGATTTCAATTAAAGAGAGTGACGAATTCAACAGAGTGCCAAAGTTTTAATTTCAATTCTCTTAGCTACATTGACAAAACTTATTGTCGACAGTTTCACGACCAACTGTCGCGACCAACTCGATTTCGGAGGCTTTGTCGACAATGCAAATGCTTGCTGATACCAGCCCTAATTTTGACCAATATTGTAATAACTAAAAAATTAATCCACAAAATGAGAAAACACTCCCTACAAGTATCAAATTAGATAATTTCTACCTATTTTGAAGACTTTTTTGATGCAAAATATATATCTAGGCTTGTTCAAAAAAATTGGGAAGAAAAAAATCATAGTTGGTGAGTGTAAAAGCGAATTCTTTATTAAAAAATCTGATTCTATAAATAGATTCTTTTATTTTTCTCCAAAACTGTATATTGATATAGTTGATCTTGTAAATTTTCAAGTAATGATAATTGATAATTTTCTAGAAATTAGGAGGCTCCCTTCTTTCTTTTAATAAATTTGGAAAAAGCGAGACATACCAGCATTACATGTTAAGGATTTCTATAAGCAACTCAAAAGGCATTAAATTGTTACCTTAGGTCATGGGGTCAAAGAGGTATATAACACTGATCCAATTTGTCAATTTGCCATTGTTTACTTTCCATGTCTTGGCCAACATCTGAACTTGGAATGAGATTAATTTATGCGCATTGTGTTTACCTTTTGGTCAACATATATTTAAACTTGAAATGAGATTAATCCATGCATGATGTGTTTACCTTTATGGGTCAGCATCAGGTGAGCAGACAGTCTACTCTAGTTAGCCAAGGTACAAAATAAGGCATTGTTTTCCTACTAACCATGGAGAAATTAGGGGGGGGGGGGCCCTCACTCACATATATCAGCAGGATACCCATGTCCAGCAGTCAAGACCCCATTTTGTTAGGCCTCCAGGCCCCGGGGGTGGGGGCACTGACATAGAAAGGTGACACGGGTATGTGCGGCCCTCAAGACCCCCTTTTCATGCCTTGTCTGCTGCTCCCTAGACCCCCATTTCAAACACAACCTTTAGTTCGCAAGCCTTATTTTAAAAAAATTTCAGTTCCCTAGCCTCATTTTTTGAAATTTAGTTCCCAAGACCCCCATTTCAAGCAAAATTTTTGCTTCCAGAGCCCAAATTTTCCCCAAAATCTAGTTCTGAAGGGTCATTTTTTTGGTCCCTTCAGTTCTCTAGACCCCCCCTTTCAGAGTCAATCTTCCGCTTCCTAGACTAGGGTTTCAGATATCGGGGCCACATACCCCTACCAAAACCAAAGTTGGGTGCCTCCCCCCGGGGCCTCCAGGATGCTCATCAGATCCCCATTTTCAGCATGGTTCAGTTCTTTAGACTCCATTTTGAAGAAAAATACAATATTTTAGCTCCAACTACAGATATTGATCAAAAATTGTGATTTTTTTTTTTAGTTCAGTTGCCTATTTTTGGCAAAAATTTCAGTTCACTAGAACCTCAAAAAACAGTTTCAAAGGCCAAATTTTTGCTCAAAATCAGTTCAGTAGACCCCTATTCCGGCGCTTCACGTCTGACATCCGTATCATTTTCAAATTTGAGTGCCCCCCAGGGTGAATAGTATAGGCCTGCCAAATTACATCTAAACCTTTAAGTTTATTAGAATTACTAATTTCTTTGACATATAACACCTTGTGAGTGTGAAAGTATAACTTTGGACTGTGGCACTAGGCAAATTTCTCTAGCCATATACAGGGTGTATCAAAATGATTAGTACTCAGAAAAATAAATCTTTAAAAATACTTCCTGTTCCTTTTTGAAACTCAGTATTATGTTAATTGATAGTACATTTATTTATCTTTCATTTAAAAGTGGTGTAAAATCCGATTGTGTGCATCAATTTTCAAAATTCTTTTTTTTTATGGAAGCTATTGAATTGGTCTTTTTATAACAGTGAATAAAGTAATGATAACATTTATAGATTTTGTGTAAAAAAAAGTTGAGTACTAATCATTTTGCTACACACTGTACCTTACACTGAGCAGGCCAGGAATACACACATTTTATGAAGCAGGTGGATAATAATGAGGACCAATGAACAGACCGATGAAAATTTTAATGACATTAATTTTCATTAATTGCATAAGCTGTATGACTGCTATGTTGTGCACACAACATGTAAATTTATGAATGGTTCCCCATTGCATGATTAAATTAGACTTATTTTGATGGAAATAAATGATCATGTTCCTGGTAAAATTATCTGAATGGTCTCCCTAGCATTCATCAAATTGTGTGAATGAAGTTTAAATATGTGAAATCTTTGGACTTGGCAGGAAGCATACACCAAATTCCATACACATACAAGTCCAAAACTGATGTTAACGCTCAAGTCAACCACTGATGGTAATTATGTTCCAAAGCCATATGTGATGACTCATCCCGAAAAAGGGGACTTTGCGACAGAACACTTTTCAAGAAACAGGTGAAAATAGGCAGCAAAAAAATAAGAATTTCCAGCAAATTTTCTGTTGTAAAATTTGATCGCCTCGATCAATTTCAACAAGTAAGTTTTAAAGCTTAGAAAATGCTGCAACAGATGAAATGAAAAAAATCAAAATTTCGGGGTGAGCCATAACATGTGACCCGTCATATCGAAAGGTACCTTATGCTGCTTTCATACTAATGTCGCTTTGCAGCTTTGTCGCTTTGAAGCTCCGGTCGTCTGCTTTGTTTCACACTTTTGTAGCTTTGCAGTTTTGTCGCTTTGTCGCTTTGAAAGTTGAATAGAGGGTTTGCACTACGCGACACGCACCATACACGCAGACCGTTTCGACGCCATCTTGGTGGAGCGCAGAGTAGTTTGTGATGTAAACAAGACATCAAAATCAACTGTAACTCGTGATTTACTTCAAATTATGACTTGAAAATTAAACTAAATAAATGTACTGTATATTCTTGTCATCATTAGTTGTGATCTGGTGTCTTAATACTGCGAAAAGATTGTAATGTGACGGGACTTTTTGTTTGCCGGCCCATGAAAATGGTGTTGTGAGTATGATATGACATCACGTGCAAATCCTCTATTGAATTCAACTTGCAAAGCGATGTCGTGTGGCAAAATTTTGCCGATATCGATAACATCAGCGACATTGTAGCTTTGCCGCTGCAGCAACCGGAAGCGACAAATTTATGCCCATATTTGGCATAGTGCAGCGACAAAGCTACAAAGTGACACTAGTATGAAAGCAGCATTAAGGTCTGCATAGTAAATAACGAGATACGGCCATTGAAGCTGAGCATAGTCAAAAATCACATCAAATTTCTAATTTCATCAAAACCTTTACCTTTGAAGTGTATTCTATGATCATACTAATCAGGTTCAAACATCCAAAACATAAGAAAAATGTTCATGAAAGTTCATCTGATGAAAGATGGAGTTCCATCTGAAAATTCCGAAAGTAACTAATAATTGTGTTTAAATCATAAGAAAAATGTGTTAAAAACCAAGATAAAAATCCTCTCTCCATTCAAGTTTTACCAGTACAGAAACTTTAAATTCAATTTTCTCAGAACTATAGTTTTTCTGAATCAGCCTAATGCCTATCACCAATTTGTATGTAACTTTTTAATCGAACATCCAATAACCAAAAGCAAGGTGTCATTTTAAAGCTTATTAATAACCTGCGTAATAGCGCGATCCAATCTAATAAGATTATTTCTACTTTTATGCAAACAACTGCACGATCATTATCAGGTAACAATGACTTCTTATAATGACCTGCATATATGATGTGATTAGCGCTGAATGCGTACATACCCCACAGTGAAATCAGCTACATGTAGTAAGAACTGGGCAACAGCCCCAGCTACATATTTGTATAGTTGGCACTGGCAGGGACAGTACCTGGGATATGACAAACATATTGTGCCCAAGATCCGGCCCGGCACTGGGGTTTGTGACCAGGTAATAACAAGAATTGTTAAATTTGGCTCCTGTAAGTCCAGACCGTACCCGAATTCCTGGTAGCTGAGCTTTAAATTGACAGAAGCATAAGGCTAATGAAACTCGATTCCCAGTGTCCCGTAACATTTTTTTCTGATCATAATGAGGCAACATTTTCATTATTCATTACTTCCCATTTTCCATTTATCACAAAAAACCCGTTATTTTCTGTGTGGTCATTTCAGAATTTAAAAAAAATGTTTGGTGGACACCTGGGTGGACACTGGACATTGATTTGAAGTTGTTCCCCATGGAAATGGCTATGTAATGAAGATAATGATTTTTATGCATCTCAAACAACGTATTCATTGAACAAAATCTGAGAAAAATACCATTTTTAGCAAAAAAATGAATTTTTTCTTGAATCTGGTTCACAAAACGAGGGGGTAATTTCATAACGCGGGCGGGTAACGGGAAACCGGTAATCGAATTTCATTAGCCTAAGTAACATGGAGGCATAAACATGAGGAGCCAATACATCTTATTATTAAAGCATGTCAATATTTTGGAATATAACTTGGGATATATATAGCTAAAATGATAGTATTGCAAATCAAATGACAAGAGATTTAACATCATATGCATTATATAACTTTCAATAAAAGATATTTAATTCATATCTTAATACCATAAATCCTACAAAAATGTTCCCAATAAATAATTATATTATTTACAAGTCCATTTCATTATAATATTCATCATCTCATATATTAGGCCAAATAAAAAAAGTTTGTATCAAAAGAAAAAATTGAAAATTAGGTGAACATTACTATTGAAAAATTCATTTTTTAAATACATGAATTACCAAAAAACCTTAGGACGACCAAATGACTGAAAAATCTTCTGAAACAAACTTGTATTTTTATTTTTCCTAACAACAGACAAGTTCTATTGCATACCTGATATATTTCAATTGTTTTTAGAACATAATCTTACAAAATTACAGTAAGACACCATTAACACAAAACCTGTACGTCAGTTCTAAAATAAAATGTTTCATTTCCAGTTTCTCAAAAATTGGAAGTGTCTTTTATTGAAAAATAGGTTTGAATATGATCAATATAATACTTCAAATAGTGTTGCATATTGATTTTGATACATTCGCGCTCAAAAGTATTTCTGCATAATTAAAAACATTCAGATACCTTGGTTTTTTTATAATAAACGGCCTAAAATCATCAAAGATTCATACTAGTATAGGTAACTTATCTATTCAATATGAATAAATCGATGTTTGTTTTAATATTTAATCTTCCATTGCCATAGAAATGGCTGACTTCATGGGCCATATACAAATACACCACAAGTACAAATCTCATTAATATGCAATTTATCAATTTTTCATAGCCTCATTATTATCTTGTTACCAGATAGAATATTTTCAGGTTGTAAGTTTTAAAACAAATGTGCAAAAATGTATATAAACTATTTTTTTTATGTGCAGACGAAAGTAGTCATGTGCATTACATGCCATATTTTTCAAATGCAATGAATGCAATTCCAGATTAGTTAGTTCGATAATTATAGAATATAGACTCTGTAAAAAAATGATGAAAATCTGATAAACGCCCTTTCAGATATGGCTAAATAAAGTTTTTGTGCAGAAATACTTTTGAGCGGGAGTGTATATAGATTTTTTAGTTCTGACACCAAAACTGAAAACAAGACCTCTTTGACCACAAAACCCCATTCTGTTTAAATCATTACACAATATATTTGATATAAGAATTACAACATAATTTGCACAAAATAAACAGTAAAACAAATCTTATTTCATGAGAACAGATGCAAAGGAAAAACATTTCTTAAAACTCAATTCAATAAGTTTATAATACTATAACATATTCTGACCAGCTAACCACACAGATTTTGCATTAAAGGTATCCACAGGATACTGGGTAATCACAAATAGCATGTGTAATTTAATATTCAACATATTCATACACATATTATAGCTGTCTGAAAATAAACCTCAACATTTTTACAACTCTGGACAATACTTACAACAAATCACAAATTAAAGAATGTATGAAACATAAACTGCTGAAGAAAAGATTTAAAAAAATATTTTTAACTCTAGCTAAATGGGGGAATCTAAAGATAAAATTACCTAAAATATCTGAATGAAAGAGAAAACAAGATATGTACTGGAATTTTTCATGCTAGATAATATTTGTATAGGGGTAAACAACAACAAAATCTGCTCTTTTAGTGTAATGTTCTATAAGCTTCCGTATCAAAGGCCTTCCAGGTCTGAGATCTTGGCCAAGGACCTTCCAGGGAACTGAAGCCTATGACATACTCAACAAGATACAGCTAGCACATGGCTTGATTAAAGGCGTCTGGTCCAAGATAGATCTGACTGAAAATTGCTGGTAAAAATCGGCATTAATAATATTTTATTGATGTAGAACCGATTTTTAAAATAAAAATTGGGGGTCACCGGACTCGTTTTTGCATACAAATCAGTTTAAAAATAGCATTTTTGGAGGGTTTTTTTGGAAAAATTTTATGGGAAATGTGGCAAAAGTGATAATATTTAGTGTTGATTCAAAAACTTTCCACTGAAATTGTGTGTCAATTTTTTCACAAAATTTGTGCACAAGTATGTTCTTTCAATTAATAAAATAAAAAGTAGGGGTCACCGACCTAATTTTTTTACGAAAATTCAGAAAATTTCTCATTTTTTTGGCTTCAAAATACTATTCTGCGTATAATGCGCATGCGTGTTGCTGCACTACAAAATCAAAACGAATGCGTACCAGTACGCGTGGACCAGACACCTTCAAGTGTCACAAAGATGCTAACCAGACATAAGCAGGTTACAATATTTTCCATTTTAGCATCTGCGTTAGCATCTGGCTAAAACTAGCTAGGTCTTGCTATTTATGGGTGTTAAGGACTTTAACTGGCACCTTGAGTTTCAACATGTGTAAGGACCACTTCAAAATTCACTGGCGATTGACAACCAGGCTGGCTGGCTATTGTTCTGACCAATGGCAACTGCCGGATGAGTTTTGAAGCGGTCCCAAAGACATCATTTTAAAAACCTTGAGCAGATTTTGTCTTTTGTCTTTCAAAACCAACCCCATAGATCAATTTTCAATACCGAAATTTCATAAGGCACCATACAATACTTGAGGGTTATGTGCAACCTTATAGGATAATCTTCGCACTTTGAAAGTCCTTCAAATTAAGCGAAGACGTTATTGAGCATAATGCATATTTGAAACATATTACATAACTTCCACTTACTGGTAATTTCAATTAACTTACCATCTAAAAAAATTGAAAATTGTGAGACCAAATTTTAAAATATGCTGCATTTCACAATGCATAAGTAACATTTATCCTTATTACAACCTGGTAAATAAATATAAGTATCCGTTTAAAAAACATTCTTTCAGAACATTTCAAGTGCTATGTATTTATTCACCACAGGGGCCAGCTATTGCTGTGGGTCATTCTATATTTTAGCACGAGAGAAATCAAGACAGTTGCACAAAATCTGAACTTCAATTTCTTTAATGTGCACACATCAAAATGAAATGGGTTAAAAACGATAATCATATCAACGTACCAAATTGCTTTTAACCTATTTCTCGTTGATTTTATGCATCTTTTGAATCAATTATGCTCCATCTTAAGTTCCCCTGCTGTTCAGTTGGTGCTGTCCTCACTGGTTTTACATTTCCAAAATTACACGGTTGTATTTTAAAACCTGATTGCCTAAATTTGTGGTCAAAGTGATGGATGTACTAGTCTGGATTACACCAACAACCAGTCCAAACTATACACACAGCTCACAGTGATTTACATAACAGTGCTTGAGTGCTTTTTTGAGTAGGAATTTCAAATTGATGGAGGAACCGCTCAACAAATTCACAACAACAACAACAAAAATTTGCCTTCTTTGGACTGGACAAAGTTTTTGGTTGTCCTCCACAACTTTTTTGAGCAAGTGCAGGCGGGTGGATTTTTTTTTTTTTTTAATGTAAGTCAAAGCTACACCAACTTATGCCTCTATAAAGATGCAAATACTTCTACTATAATGAAAAATCTCTTTATATAAGTTTAAAACAGTATTAAAATGTTAAAAAAATGAAAACAACAACTTAAAAAAAAATATTTTAAAAAGATTAAAATTCTCAAAGAAAAAAACTTTTTTGGAAATTTGAACATTAGGCGCGGTATACTTTTGTACAGTAAAAACTTTTTTCCAGTTTCGAAAAAATAGGGGCGGGCGGTGGAGGACAACCAAACAACT
>JXSR01S056114.1:48216-61405 GCA_000969725.1 Ophiothrix spiculata | reverse complement strand
TTTACAACGCCCGTACACCGTATCGATACGGATTGGTTGTTGTAACTTGAAAATTTAAAATCAGCCCAGCCAGCAGTACCACGTCGACGTCCACGGTACACCGTACCGATACTGATTGGTTGTTGTAACAATGTCAATATTATAACCACGGTACACCGTACTGATACTGATTAGTTGCTGTTAACAAAGTCAAAATTATTACCACGGTACACCATACCGATACTGATTCTTTGTTGTTAACAATTGTCAATATTATTGCCACGGACGGTACACCGTACCGAAACTGATTGATTGCTGTTAACAAAGTGAATATTATTACCACGGTACACCATACCGATACTGATTGGTTGTTGTTTACAATGACAATATTCATATTATTACCATGCCACGGTACACCGTACCGATACTCTGATCAACTTGTTGTTAACATGTCAACAACATTTTTATTGTTTATTATGATTATGAATATCAATAAACTGATCATCCTAATCATATGTTAGCAAACAGGGACATCTACTCCTAGAATGGTTCATGCATGTAATTAATGGTCTAGTTCAAGCCTGCTCCCGATCCCGGAAAAACTAGCCAGATTGATGCATGCACTGAGAAAAGACTGGCTGTCATTCCCCAAACTGGGGAAGCCATCTCCCTCTGGAAATCCTCTCTGTCCGAACTATCCAAGTTCTGGAGGCACCAGTATGCATATTTAAGTCTATATCATTCTTAAAAATGTACAAAATCGCATATAATAATAGATGACAACATACGATGATCACATCGTTCATTCATCGATCGCAACACCGAGTGCCGAATTCGACACCCCAAACGGACTATCGTCTGCGATCAAGACACTAATAAATACTCGTTATTTCCCAAATTACGTATAACTAACCTCATCGTTGGTCATAAAACAACTCTTCTAAACTTCATTGTAGATTTCCGGCGCTGATATCGCGGGAATCTATCCATATATGTTGGAATTTCTTCCATTTAGACCAGGGAAAATGTAGTGAAAATTGTTTTCAATTTTCACTCGAAGCAAGACTGGTGAAAGGTCGCTAGATAGGGCCAAAGGTGAGACTGGTCGATACCATTTTTTGAATGGGGGCGAGTGAAAGACCGGGGTATGAGGGGCAAAAGCCTATAGATAAGTATGGTTTGGTAAGTATAGTGAGAGAAGTGGAACAACGAATTTCCAGATCAAGATGATAACGGCCTCAAAAGTGATAATTTTTCATTTTTTTTCCAAATATTATATTTTACTTAATTTACATTAATTTACCAGCAATTTACCTGATTTACCGCAGTTTTTAATTTACCAGTTAATTAACAACATTGCCAATGGACAAAAGGAACTTCACTGACTTTTCTGTTCTGCAGACTCCAGTCTAATATTAGACAAATATATCTTGCCAATATGAACTTGTGACCCAAGGATCATGAACTCTGCACTCTAACCACTCGGCTATGCTCCCTCAAATGAAACAGTATTGTCCCAGAATAGTTAGAAAGACATAAGTCTGTCACCCAGATAACTGATCACATTAAATTGTAAAAAAAAAGATACTGCAGTAATATCCATAGCAGAATGCCAAATCTTATAGAATCCACTATCACATGTATATAAAGAATATTTAAAAATCATTTACCTTTCAATTGAGATCTTATGTGGCCTGTTGATAGAATAATCATGTTTGAGTTGAAATATCTGGACAATGCTACAATCTATTGTTGGATTTTCAGATCTCTTTAAAATTTGATGCAAAATTTGTGTGTAACAATAAAATCAATTATCTTTATAAGTGTCGTGTTCACATGTTCATATTATGCCAGCAAGCTTAAAAACTGTAGACAATTATAGTATATGCGCTGTGCACAAGGAATAGCACGTGTACAAGACTGCGCGTCGATGGGCATTGATCGATGCATATCGACAGACTCTGAATAAACCATTTTCTAGTTTTGGTAACAAACGTTGCTGAAGCATGCTCAGATTTTTCAAATTTTAAGTTTTATTTCATGTGAAAGATTATCACTACGGAGGATTGGGATTCACATTTCAGGTAAATCAGTCTGGATATTTTGATTTTTATGAACAATTTTGCATTTTAAAGCTTCCTATAATTCGCTTACGGACATAATCAATATAGAGACGAGCGATCGCTCGGGCTGCCCAAGCCATGAAGCCAAGTAGTTGATAGTCCTATCTTTGCATTATGATTACTTATCACTTTATATATATATAGAACATCTGTTGTATAATTGATATGAGATTTATGGACATATATTGCAGAAGATAGCTAGGCAATACTTTGATGTGCTGTGCTAGGATTGAATTTCACTAACATTACAATCTGACAGAGCTAAAAAGAATTTTGAAATTGATTTGTTGTATGTATGAAGTAAGTTGTATATATGGTCTATCTAAGGGAAAACGCTTACCTCAGCATCAAATGAAGAGGTTTGCTTCTCTTTAGGGTTCATTGCCGTTACTAAGCACCTCATGATCGGTACTGTAAATGGGAATATTTTAGCGAGCAGAATTTTTCGTGAAACCAGACAATCACTGCCTTTTCACACATGTTAAATTAGCGTTTTAATGCTTCATTACATAGACCTGCACATGAAATAGATGTATTCTCGGTTAGATGCTGATTTTCGAAATTTGCGAAAATTAAACCTTCGCGAAAATAACCCTGTTTACAGTATATTGCACATCTGCCCTTCAAACTTTATCTTACTGTATCTCCTTATACGGGAGCATACCGTTGTTGATTTTGTGATGAATCCACAGTTGATTTTCACAGCGTATACTGAAGTGCATTTACGCAGAATACAAAAGTAGGCGCACTGTTCATCACGTGCCGGGTATTTTAAGCATGTGCAAAACCCGGTGCTCGGGAACAATTGAAAACGTCAAAGCAACAAACATTCACAAACTAGCTCTTTGCTTCAGACTCTCTTAAAGATTTTTATGAAGATGAGTAGGCCTATCTGTTAAATTGAGAACATTTAGGTCCGTATGCACAAAGCCGGACTAACTTTAGTCCCGGACTAAGTGAAATTTGAAATCGGGGAAAATCGCACATTTTGGGGGAAATCTAGCGATTATTTATGTTCTGTGTAAAGATTTAGACTGAAATTTTTTATATTTGATTAATTTGGCTATTTTAGAACATTGCAATTATTTGTAGAACAAATAAATGGTTTAGCCCGGGACTAACTTAGTTAGTCCTGGACTAAAACAATTTTTGTTCTTTTTGGAAAAAATTCCAATGTTCCAAAACAGACAAATGGCCAAATTATACTCATTTCAGCATAGATCCTACTGCAAGGACAAAAATTATTACAGATTCCAAAAAAGTGTGTTATTTTCAAGAAATAAAATTTCACTTAGTCCGGGACTAAAGTTAGTCCTGCTTTGTGCATACGGACCTAAGAATTTAATTCATACGTTTTCATGACTATTTTCGTTGTTGAAAAGTATTCAAACACGCTGGAGAGTTGTTCATCGTGAATCAACAACTCTGCATCCGATGCGTTGGCATATCTTTATCACCCTCGCGCGATAAAAATACACAGATGCATGGATGCATAGTTGTTGATTCGCGATGAACAACTCTGTAACGTGTGCGATAAAAATATGCAGACGCATGGATGCATCGTTGTTGATTCGCGATGAACAACTCTCCAGCGTGTTTGAATACCTAATTGTACTTACATAACCCTTGAGACTGAGACTTGCATCACTCATGACATACTCACCTTTAACTTCATCATCAACAGACTCGACAACATTCTTGACAGATTTCAGAATGGCATCCATCATCTTTTGCATATCTTTAGCGTCATCAACATCACCTACAAATGATATATATACAATAAACATTTTGAAAAAATATGGACACCAGTCTTCAACACAAACAAACAAATTAAGACAAAGGTTCAAAATCTGACCCCGATTTCACTGCCAAAAGTGTGAAAAAAAATATTTAGTGGTTAAAAAATCAGTTAATTGTATGGAAATGTGTCATTTCTAGGGTAAAAATATCTGTAGTTTCTAATTTTGTGACCAAAAAATTGGTATAATATGTCGGTTTTGTGAAATTTTACAATTTGTGCCCATTTTTGCCCGAAAATAGGCATTTTTCGGTGACAAAATTTTGTACGAGTTGTTATAAATTGCCCTCTAAACTGACAAAATACAGTAGTATCATCAATTGATACTTGTTTTTGTCAGACTGTGATCTAATAGTCTCAAAAAAAAAGTTTTATCCTAATCAGCTGTATGATTTACTTGTGCTATTTGTTTAAAATCGGCATGTCGCGTGACAAAAGAGTGCCAAAAATACGGCCATTTTGCGAAAAAATTGAATTCGATCCCTCATAAAATTTGATAGGCTGGGTCTACAGAGATGGTTTACCCCTCATTTTGTTTGGAAATATGTCAGCTTTATGTTTATAACATGTTTTATTTCATAATGTACTTGAAAAGTGCAAATAAATGTAAAAATGTTACCCCACTCCTAAGTGTGAAAAAGGTCTGGCAATTTGTTAAGAAAAACTTTTTTATTTTAACAGATATGGCCCTACAAAACTATAGGCTTATGCCCAGTGTAGTGGCCCATAAGTGTATGGAATATTGTTTTGATAACATACTTTTGTTGAATTTTTTTAACAACTGGATTTTGCCATTTTTTCCACTTATTTGTAAATCTCGGGTCTGTATTAGTCAATGAGACAAAATTTCAAATGCAAGTCTCTGCATTTTTTACTTCATATTTGAATTCTACACGAAATTTCACCCAAAAACATGTATTATTCTTTATTTCAAGCATCTGTATTTTTTTCCACTTTTGGCAGTCAAATCGGGGTCAGATCTTAAACCTTGTCTTAAGCATTGAAAATATATAAATTTCACACATAAATGCAAAATTGGTATTGATTTGGTCTTTATATACCCCGTCAGAGAAACCTGTCAAGCAAAGAAGGTGATAGTCTATTGTCTTCCTGGCCAAAACCGAAAGCAAAAAGACAGGGCTTTTTTTTATGTTGCCTAAAAGCAACACAAAAGAATTGTTACCAACTGCAAACTCTCAAGTGGTTTTAAGCTGCATTTATATAGATTATGCAACCCTAAACTACTGGCTAGATTACATCAAGCTTGAGCTTCAAAACGGCCGCTTACCATCAAGTTTTAGCGCATCATCTGTTTTTTTCTCTCCTTTCGCATCCTCTTTGTCATTGTCCTTGGTGTTTGCATCCTCCGGTGGGGATACTTTATCCTCCGGTGGGGTTACTTTATCAGCTTTTTGCATCTGCTCTTTCAACTTGGCAATTGCCTCTGTACAATCAAACATAAAAAGCATTTTAAATACCAAATTATTTCACCTTACACTTGGAACTTCCTGTTTGAGTACTCATAATAATGTAATGATAACACTGCCATTATATTGCACATTTTCCACAGGTCGCAAAGTACTTGCTGTCTATTATTACACCCAAACAAGGGAATCATCAGAACCATTTCACATTACAAAGTTATAGACACAGGGATGTAAGTGGTGGGTAAAAGAAATTGCAGAAATAAATTGGTGCATTTTCACTCCCTGAATGTGAAATTTTGGGCCAAACATCATGGTATCGTTGCATATATGTGACGCGTTACATCAAAAGGTACAAGTTCTCGGCCAAGCAAATTTTGAGATACAGGCAAATAAAGCTCGTAAATTATAAAGAAAATAATAAGAAAATTGTCATCTTTATTCACCATATCTTCAAAATTTAAACTTCAATTTTCACAAGCAAGGTATCATTTTAAAGCTTAATTTATTCTCTTTAAAGTAACACAGAAATCTCAATTTTGTCAAAGGTAGACAACTTGTACCTTTTGATGTAACGCGTCACATATATAAAAGAGTAGGAATTCTAATGAGTGGTGTGCACCCTAAAGCGTGGCTGACCTGAAAACGTTGATTTACATCGTGGGTGTTTTTGACTAATAGAGGACCTCTATAAAGTAGGTCAGTGGACAGTCAGTTTTAAGTGGGAGAAATGTGCTACTTTGCACAGTGGCTTTGTAAAGATTACTTAAGGGTCACTTAATAAAATTATGTTCCTGGTGGTATCTCTTCTTGGTGATCTTTAAAAAATTTTGATACCCCTTGTACAATAGCAATAGACATAACTGCATCCTGTTTTTTGCATATAAAGTGTTCCGAAAAAGAAACTGGTACACTTTGTTTTGGTTATTTTCTACGAAATTATATATCTATCAGGCCAAAATAATTGCAGATAATGTAAATAAATGGATATGTTTCCTGTGAAATGGGTACAAAATTTGGTACAAAATTTCGTCCAAAATCCGAAACCATCCCGCTTATCGGGCAAAGTGAAACATTTTGGTAAGGAAATAAAAGTTACAAATTTTGAAGGCCATGGGAAAACATCCCAGCGGGAAATGTAGCACACATACCCGAGGCTAGCCTGTATCAATTATTGCTTAACTCCCTCTCAGTATCGTAGACGAACGGGCATTTCAAATTCACAATTATATGCATGGAAGAAGAATATGAATGGATGAGAGCCTAAATAGGATGTTTAAAAAGGTCTTGAAATGGCTAAAAGATGTTTTAATATTGAATTGATGAGTTTTAGATTAAATCATTTTAATTTAGCACCAGTGCCATTTTTTTTATTTGAAATGATGTGAAGCAACAACATGGTTATTTTTTAATGTTTAATCAGTGCAAATAATTTTGAAATGTAGTGTTCTTGAGTTGATAAAGTTGATCTATTAAAGAATTTTATTCTGAGTTTATCTGAATCATCTGATCTCAGCCAATTTAATTCCATAATTGTCTGTTCAACGTGGGATTCTAATCAAATCGTTTGCTAAGTGTTATACGGCAAAAATATTGATGTAACTTGTAATCGATATCTCAAGAGGAAATTACAGGGCATGAGTCATGACATGCGCCGCACTCTTATCACGTCGTGCTCAAAATTTATAAGTTTTGTTTCCCTGCAAAAAGTTTTCCCTTTGCCCGATAAGCGGGATAGTTTGAGATTTTGAAAGAAATTTTATACCAATATCATAGGAAACATATCCATTTACATTATCTGCAATTATTTTGATCTGATAAATATATAATTGAGTAAAATGGAACCAAAACAAAGTGTACTAGTTTCTTTTTCGGAGCACTTTACTTCGAGACATATTGGCACAATTGAGGACCCTAGAACTAAAAGTTTAATGTGTTAATATTGCTGCTTCGCGAGTCATTATTTTGACAGGTTACAACCACGATTGCGCATGTCTACCAAGTATGATAGCGCATGCTCTACTTTAATTTTACCGTTATATAACCTTGAACATCGCCATCTGTTGACGAACATTCAACAGATGCAGAAAAATAGTTCACAGATTGCAATGTTTACAACAAAACATAGAGAAATCGGCAATTTCTCTATGTTTTGACAACAGGTCGCCGCTTGTTGTCAGTCAAATTCATGGACATGTAAATACAATCAAAATTTTGCTGATTTGGGGTTCACCAAAGACCAAAATTTGGAACCATACTACACAATTGGAGAAATGATTTTTCAAGAAATCATATAATTTGGAATTTGTTTGAAGCATGACATCTCTTTTATACACCCAATGCAACGATTGACCTGGAACAAAGCACTCACAAATCTTAATATTGGTCTGTTTAGCTACCAAAAACACGGTTCCTCATTTTAATTGCAAAAACATCCTAAATCAGCATTTTTGTTCACGTGAATGATTACAGTATGAATACTTGAGGACTTCCAAACCCCTACCCCCATCTCCGAAAAAAAAACCCAATACTGTAAACGCCAATATTTTCGTGCAGAGCCAATTTTGGACCATTTCGCGCGTTTTTATTTTCGCGCACTTGAACATTGGCCGAGTATGGAATATCCTTTGTAACAAATAAACATTAATATTCGCGGTGCATTTATTTTCGCGCTTATCCATTTTTGCACGAAAAAGCGCGAAAACAAATGTAGCGCGAAAAATATCACTTACGCAGTAACCTTACCTTGTTTCTGTTTTTCTTTCTCTGAAAGCAAAAAAGATAAACAACAGGTAAAATTTTATATGCCAACTTAAGTTGTTATGTTAGATCCAATTTTATCATTTTTTGTAACTTTAAACTGGTTGACTAAGTCCACTGAAATGCATTTTGTGAGGTTTCACCCTTAGGTTGTTTCTTATTTACTCTCCAAATTGCAAAAGAAAGTATTCAACCCTGGGGATGAGGCTGTTATGTAAAACACATAAAAATTAGATAAATCAATCTAGCAAATTTTCATGGGAGTGTATGGATAAAATTGCAACGCAAGTTTGAAAACGGATGGGTAATTTGACCGAGAATGTGGCTATCGAGGTAGTCAAGCACTATTCCTTGAATACGCACAATTTGGCGGAAAATTGTGAGATACGTATTGCATTGTAGTCCATTAATTGTAGCACGCGACCAGAGCACAGAGCTTGGTCACTATAGGCAAAATAAATATTTATTGGACAATTTAAACAAAAATCCATAATGGGGTTGCATTTACAAACAATGGGGCCCGGTACTCTGGATTTTTGTTTAAATTGTCCAATAAATTATTATTTGGCCTATTAACAATTAAACAGCGTTGGTCCGGGCATAACATCCATGATGCCAACGTGGCACATTCTCCTAACTGACCTGAATTTTTAGAATGCAAATAGACCTGTTTCCTATCTGTACTTTCTTTAATCTACGTGGGAGAGAATAAAACAAGCCATGGCATTACACAGGTGTAAAGGTCAGATTCCTTTTATCCGATTGCGGTTCAGTTGCGGAGTGTTTTGCACTGTAAGGGTACTGGTAGTGGTACGGTAAAGAACAAGATTGAATGGTGTCGTGTTGAAGATGAGATTCGATTATGACCGCCCGTTTTCAATGTGGTTCCGCATACGGTGCATTTTGAATCGGTATGATGGTTTTCAGCAAGAGTGATTCCTTTTATCCGGTCCGTTTGCGGTGCAGCTATCCGAAAGCGCACGCGTAGAGTTGAATCGGTCCCTGGAGCGATTTATCCTTTTTGGCCGTGCGAAATCTTTTCATACAGAGAAGATGATGACATGGAACCGCATTGAAAACGGACGGTCAAAATTGAATCTCAGCTTCAACCTGATCAGGTCCTGATACCATTCAATCGTGTTCTTTACATTATACCACTACCAGTACCCTTACAGTGCAAAACACACCGCAACCGCACCGCAAACAAATAAAAGGAATCTTGACCTTAAATTTGTTTTCAGTTTCGGAGGACATTTAACAGAGCATTGGTGTTTAATAGGAACAATGTGGTACACCCAGGGGGTGGTGGGGGAGGGGTTTGGGGGTGCACTCAAGTATAATGCTGCAGGCATAGCATGACCAAGAAAAGGGTGAATTAGGGTTGTTTTTGAGGACAAAGGGGTGTATCAGGTGACACCTTTTAGGGTATCAAAAACAGCCATTTTAGCTCATTTTCAAGAAATAGGGTACTTTTTCAAACCCTAGTGTTAAAACAGTAACGGTAAATTCCCGATTTAGGGTGTGAATGGGTAAAAAAGGGTATATTTTGGCTTCAGAAACAATCACCCTTTAGGGGGTGTTTTGAAAAACTGTGGTCGCGCTATGCCTGCAATACTATACCTGAGTGCCCCCACCACCCCACCCCCGAGGGCGGTACATACCTTCCTGCACCTGTGAATAACGCTCATATTGGTCTTGCTCCAAGGCTGGAAAACACAAGACAGGCTTGGGTTTCAGACTTGGTGGAGGTCTAAGAAATGGATGATGGCATATTCTTGTTGTATGGACTGTAAGGATGTACTGGCATGATGAAGGCTCATCTATTCTATTGATTGAGTCTCCATAACCTTCAGAGCAAACAAACTGTTCAAAAAAAAAAGGAAAAGCATGTTAAGGTTGCCTCAGATAATGTTTTGAAGGTGACCCTATGTGAGACCAAAAATTGGCAAAAATGGGTGAAATGATACCCTATCTGACACCATAAATCTACCATATCTGTTCGAAAGAATACCTTATCCAAGACCATACCTATTCAAATGAAAACCCTATCTGAGACCGTACACAAATGTGACGAAATAATTATTACAAGAAATCATAGCTAAAACACCATTCGAACACTCTTAAGAAGTGTTTCCAGGTATTTGAAGCAGTTTTATTGACAATTTAAGGTACCATTGCCATTAAATCAACCATTCTTTCTTAGTTTGATACCCATCAGAGACTTAAAAGCCAAATTTGATACCCTATGTGAGACTTGCAGAGCACCATGTCGATTTTGATACCCTATATTGCAAGTCTCGAGACCTGTCCAGGTCTCACCTTTTTGGTAACATGGGTGTTTGGTTACCCATTCAGAATACCCAGTTACCCCCCCCCCAGGTTTGTACTTCAAGATGTATATAGTATACATTATATATCGCATTAATAAATTTAACAGAGTTGATTGGATAAAACCCGATCACATGATTTCAAATAGCTTTAACCAGATTAATGAAAGCGCTAAATAGTACTTTTGAAAGTACTATATGGCGCTAAATAGTACTTTTGAAAGTACTATTTAGCACTTTTTGAAAATATTATACAGCGCTTACTGCATTTACCTTATACGCGAAGCAGCTTTCACGCACGAATTTACGCACTCATCAAACTTATACGCGCAAGCAATTGCGCGCACTTATCTACGCACGCATATCTTGTAAGCATCGTGTGAGTGCATTTTTTCAAATGTTTAATTTACTAAATTTGATTTTTAGCACATGAAAATTACCGAAATTTATTAATGCGGTATATAAAACAAATATATACCGACTTTTTCAGATCTCTGGATTAAAACTATGATCATTCAGTGACTAAAATTTTGCTATTTTACTTCGGCGCTGCGCCCCTCAGTAAAATAGCAATTTTAGTCACTTCATCATGCTCATAGTTTTAACCAGAGATCTTCAAGTCGGTATATATTTGAATAATGTACATATCTGCAAATCACTTGCCATTGTGACTCAAAATGGTGGATTTTCCATCTTAAACTTACCCTGACTTCTGCCTCCCGTGGTTTGCCAGTGATGTCGCATTCTGTGCCGTTGGTATAACTATGGCTATGATATCTACTGAGTTCAACTCACCCTGACTTCTGCCTTCCGTGGTTTGCCAGTGATGTCGCATTCTGTGCCGTTGGTATAACTATGGCTATGATATCTACTGAGTTCAACTCACCCTGACTTCTGCCTCCCGTGGTTTGCCAGTGATGTCGCATTCTGTGCCGTTGGCATAACTATGACTATGATATCTATTAAGCTTATGTCGCTTGGCATCCTGCAGTGACAAATCATTCAAAAGAAATTGATTCAGAAATTATAACCTAACTATTATGATTAAAACTAGTAAGTGACCCAAGCTTAGCGCTAGGCTGCATTTCTGAGTCCCGGATTCACCAAATTTCATCCTGGGTGCACCAAATTCTAAGTTTTGTTGTATTTTATCCATGCATTAATGTCTTTAGGGACTCCCAAGATTTAGGGCCTGGTGCTACCCTTGATATGACCTTCCTTGGTCATGTTCTGAGTAGGCCCCGGACAAAACCCAGGTACCCGCCCCTCATGAGCTTACTCAGGTACAAAATCTGCTGAATGGACAATAAAATCATCAAATTTTGAACAAAAATAAAAATTGTGTTCAAAAATGTATGATAAAATCATCATCTGATCGAAGTAAACATGATAAATCATGACCACAATCGTTCTAACGTTGTAAATGCTCAGTTATCCTGTCCGGAAAATAAATCGGGTACCCGGGTAGTAAATTACCCGGAAAGTCCCAGGACTAGTTCTAAGAATGCCATAGGAAGAGCCCTGTACGAAATATGTCTTTATACACCTCCCCATGGGAGAAGGAGACCAGGGTGACAGAGAACTTCTTATTTGTCCTATATTCCAAAAGCTTGTTGGTGACAAACATAACATGCTGCAACCAAATGTGATGGCTCACCCCGAAAGGGGGGACTTTGCAGATGATATCAATTTTGATTGTTTTTCATTTTATCTGTTGCAGCATTTTCTAAGCTTTAAAATGACACCTTACTTGTTGAAATTGATCAAGGCGATCAAATTTTACAACAGAAAATCTGCTGGCAATTCTTATTTTTTTCTTTATTTTTTGCTGCCTATTTTCACACGTTTCTTGAAAAGGGTTCTGTCGCAAAGTCCACCTTTTCGGGTTGAGTCATCACAAATGCTATCTGGACATTGGCTCAAAATAGAAGCGAATGGAGAAATAATGTGATCGTCTGCTGCACAGATGAGCGATGAGGAGTGGTAAAATAAGACAGTGGCTTCCGCTTGTGATTAAGTTTTCAACAACACACTGTATCTCTTAATACAGGAGCGTACCTTTGTTGACTCTTGATGAATCCACAGTTGATATTCAAATTAGCGCGCCACGCACGCAACAGTGTTTACGAAACTGCGTTTACGCAGTACACATGAGTCGACGCACTGCTCATCGCGGGTCGTCACTTATTAGTGTGTGCAAAAGCCTGGTGCTTGGGAAAAATTGAAAACATCAAAACAGCAAACATTCACAAACTAGCACTTTGCTTCAAGTTGTGCTAAATATTTTTTTATAACGATGAGTAGGGCTATCCTTAAAATTGAAAACATTTACAATTTAATTCATATGTTTTCAGGACAATTTTCGTTGTGTGTTTTCACTTGTAGCACAAAAACAGAGGTTTGCCATATACAACTGCTTTGTGATAGCCAATCACATACGAGGGGATATCAAAAAGTTTTAAAGATCACCCAGAAGGGAAGGAGCTATATTAATCTAATTTTGTCAGGATGGTCACTCATCCTTAAGCACATTATGGTGCAAAAATGATATTAATGGCATTTATACTTTCTATACCGGTGGCGAAAGATGTTAAAAACCTGCCTCCGCTAACCAGATATCGCTCATTCCGAAAAATCGGGTGCCAATAGCATGTTTTACGTTCTTTTGTCCACAAAAACCTTCCAGTGCCTTTATCTCTTCCAATACTGCAATTTTCGGGTAGGGCTTGTCAAAATCTACTTGGTCATATATGGTTTGTCATACTTTTAATGCCATAA
>JXSR01S056114.1:2533-13930 GCA_000969725.1 Ophiothrix spiculata | reverse complement strand
GCGGCAATCCCACACGATCCCAGAAGTTGTATTTTCCCACGATGTTTCTTATAGAGGCGGTATAGGACATGAGTCACATCGACGCAGTCGGGGATCGTATACGATAAGAACGGCAACCATGCAATAGTTGCCACGACCACCCTCCTCTGTAAAATTGGCCTTTTCAGGAGATCTAAGTGCAAACTTCAAACTTCTTTTGATTTATCTGTAATCTATGATGTAAATGGAATGTTTTACAAACAAATATTTGGCTCTTTCATGATATATAGCATCAATAAATACGTTTAGAGAATAGCCTCATACCCAAAATCAACAAACAAAATACAATTCAAATTTTTGACTTGTCTGTAGGTTTTGATCAAAATTTTTCCTGATTTTTAGTAATTGACTGTTATTTTCTAGCATATGAAGTGTAAGTCATCCACAAATAAAATTTCAAAAATTTTGTTCATTTAATTAACTTGATCCACATATCAAATGTTTTGGAACAATTGGATTGGAATGTACCCATAGATCTGTCGATCTATACCATTTCAGCTTTGAATGGTTCAGATCATATTTTGAATACAATTTGAAGCACCCCTCGAGCCTACCAGGGATCTGTACATATATAACTCTATGATCCAAAAACGTAATTCAAGAAAAAGGGCCTACAGAGATTTGCTGCAAACAAGGTCATATAGTTTTGATCCATTTTCTTTGTTTTGTACATCAATGGGTCTGCATGTATTTTGTTTTCAAAAATACAGTACCTGGATGAGTATAGCTAAAGCATCGGGGTAAAGGCGCAATCGTGCAGAAGCACCAAACTTTTTATGGTCCATCACGCTTTTTAAGATCCATCAACAATTTTCATGATTTTTCCCAAATTACTCTTTTTCAATGCCAGTGCACTAATAAACAAACAAGAACCGATCATAAATTCATTATTATATGAACGTAGTTTAAAACTGATGACTCAAAACCTGTGTTAAGTGTCGCTATTCAAGTGAAATTTGTTTGTATTAAAATACATTTAAGGACGATCACGGTGATAAGTTCCTACCTGTAGATTTTTTTTATTTTTTGTCAGTTAATAGATATGAGTCTTAACTTCAAAATTTAGCAATAAAAAATGGGGGTCACCGATCATCTAAGCGTCCTATGACGTCATATATGATGACGTCATTTTCCTTTTAATTGACGATAAGTTGAAAACTCGAACGATAGGTTAATTAACGTAATTCACATTTTTTTATCTGTTTAATCTTATAAAATCAAATTTCGACATTCCCGGCGATGAAAATTGTTTTTCAGATTTTACCACATGTAAATTCATCTCTAGCTATCTTTTAAAAACAGTCAGTGACCCCATACTTTATTTCTTGATTTGACATCCACTTGACATTCACAATTGACCAGCAAAATATTAAAAAATTCTACAGGTAGTAAATATTTGAAAAATCAGCATTTTGTTGTATAGGAAATCACACGTAAAAAGTTTTATCACTGACGGCCCGTTGGCTCGGGAGCACTCGTAGCAACTCGTTACTATTTCGCGCTATTTTCGGCGCTTACCGGGAAGACAGTGCGTAAAAAAACTAGTGCGTGCGTTGCATTTTGTGTATTAGGCGCAAAACTTACGCTTAGATACCACGCCCACGCTTTGTCAAAATCTTCCCGCCACTGACCAACAACTGTTTCTGTAACGCTGCCATCTGTTGGTGAAAATTAACACCGCGATCATCTTTAAGTAACTTCCCTGTCGTCAGTATAATGTTTTAGACTCGGAACCCCTAATCTTGGGCAGTTTCCTCTATCATATAAAAAAGGAAATTTAAAACCAGATATGGACATTTTACATGAAATCTAAAACTTTGAACTAAAATGGCACAATATGTTATTCAATATTTGAGGGATTTGATTAATTGATGGGTCTCTTCCTAGGACAGTTTGAATTTTTATGGATGGCTCTTAAAATTCCCAGTGCACACCAAAACCAGAATCTGACTCCTGTTTTTCATTTTTTATACTGCCCTCCCAAACTTTATAATCTTTTGGCAAGATTTGATTAGATTTTTATCTTGTTATACCGCGATTTACTCTGCTTGTAACCCTTGCAGTTTGCTTTGCTCACCACTTGTACAGGACAAGCGCAATCGCTCGATTCTTGAAATTACAAGCGCAGCATCTTGGACAAATACTAGTTGTGACATAAACACCAATATCCTTTTTTACTGCTGCTGAAACATCATGACATAATTTTTCTAAAAGGAATCAATCATATAGATGCTGCCAAAACACTTTTGAAATATCTTTAAATAAAAGTTCCTTTTTGCATGAGTAATCATAATTGTCCCTTATTTCCCTTTCAAGTTTCATTGAAATAAATATTTAAGGTCAATTTTTAGAAATTCTGTCAATATCATGAAGTAAACTGACTGGGAGAGATTTATTTATTAATTGTAAGAATGGAATAATATAAGCTGGATTGATTCAGACTGTACATGCAAAGATTTGTCAATTTTTATGAAGGTCAACAATTTTGATAATTAACAAAATTTCAACCCACCCAAGACCTTCCCAATTCCTGGTCATATCCAGCATACATGTTTGTAATTTAGGCTCTATCTGTTTTCTATTCTTTTAAAGGGGCATTGGACAAAATTTCGAAATTTACTTTCAGAAAAGTCAAAAATTTGAATTTGAATTTTGTTTGTTGATCTTGGGTATGAGGCTATTCTCTAAACATATTTATAGACGCTATATATCAAGAAAGAGCCAAAATTGTGTTTGTAAAACATTCCTTTCACATCATAGATTCCAGATAAATCAAAAGAAATTAAAAATTTGCATTAGATCTCCTGAAAAATCAAAGTTTAAAAAATCAACTATAGACAATGATAATTAGAAATAAAAGAATATTTAAATATTTTGATATAAAGGGTTTGAATTTGACAGTGAAACTTTGCATGCTGTCATTGTTACTGCTAATATTTCAAATGATGCAAAAATCTCGAAATGCTTGGGGAAAATTTGGGGATGATGCTGAACTTGTCCAATGCCCCTTTAAGTTTTATGTCGCAGCTTGCAAAGAGTTCAACACACTTTGTATAATTAAAATATAAAGTAATACCCCGTTCAGACAGAGCCAAAAAGTCATCTTTAGTCGTCTTTAGTCGTATTCGAGTTATATCGAGTTCAAAATTCACTTGTGTGTGAACAGTTCAAGTCGACTTAAGTCATCTTTCAAAAAGTCGTCTTACATCGAATTTTCAACTCGCTAAAAAGCAAGTTAAGTCGCGTAAGTAATTCGATGTAACTCGATTAACGACGACAACCGATGACTTTTCGTATGTGTGAACACATGTCGTCGTAAATCGAGTTGAATTCGTGTTTACTTCTACAGCGCATTGACCTGGAACAAGTAAATTTCATTTCAATTCGACTTCAAAATCGTAGCCCATGTGTGAACAGTCGTAAGTCGAGTTACTTTTCGTTAATCCGAGGTCGTGTTTGAAATTAAAAATGAACTCGATATCAAGTTAAGACGACTTTTTAGTGTGTCTGAACGGGGTATTAAACTCATCTGGCTTCCATTGCTGATTTTCTGGCCTATTTTTTCCTTTTCTGGTAGGAATTTCCAAAACCTTTTTAAAACAAACACTTTCACATACTCTGGGCTGATATTTGTTAAATTCCTCACTTTTATAATTTTCCTGCTCGAATATCCTCTTTAGCAAGTCTCTTGTTCCCAGTAGATCTGCAAAACTTTCCCGGTGTGGCAGTCTCCAGCTGTTATGGCAGTGTTTCTAGAAAAAAATTCAAAAATTCTTTGGATCTGCATACTTGCCAATATCCTTGTGCCCAGGGGGTTGCAGGTTCATTCTGGAGGTGACGAATATGCTCAAAAGAACCCCCTTTTCAGCATCGCTGTCATCCAAAGACCCATAATTTTGTTTAAATCTCATGTGCTCTCACCCAAAGACCACATAATTGTTTTAATTTTTCTCTTGCCGAAAGCCAAGTTTCACTCACCAAATGAAAAAAAATTGTGCTCTCACCCAATGACCCTTCATTTTTAGACCATTAAGACCTCATATTTTTGTATTTTTCTCTCACCGGATGCCAAAAATCATGCACTCGCCCAATGACCACTCATTTTTTGAGCCTGTGCTCTCAGCGATTGCCCCAGCCCGTCAGACCGCGGGCCTTACACCGTATCCATTTCAAATATGACTGCCCTGACCTTGTGCTTGCCAAAACAAGTGAATAAACAGTGGCTGCGTTCAGAATGTCATGTTTTGGCGGGACAAATATTTGAAACATAAATAGCTTTATAACTGTGTTTTTCACCATTTTGTTTTCTTTTAGTTCCGCAATATGTACGAAAGTGCAGAGGAGGAAACTCCCGAAGAAATCAATATCCAAAGTTACAGGCAAGTTTTATTGGTTTAATACCTTGTTATTTTAAGCCAGATTGTTATTGTATTGTTTACTTATCGTCAAGGCAACGGTGGACAATCTTGGGTGCAATTGCAATCACAGAGTCAACGGCTGATTGATCATTCGATTGTTTTTGGTGTCAAATGAATCAAGTCGCAAAGCCATTTTAAATATATGGATCGTCACACTACATTGATTATTGAATCCCAATAAAAGCAGAAGATATATATAGAAGTCATGTTACCATATGTTAGTGGCATTACAGGAGGTGCGCTGGAGGCGTTGCACACCCAATATACAATATTGACAACATACAAAAAAGGTTGCACGAGTCTTCTTTTTGAAGTTAGCACTATACTGGATGATGATGATGAGGTCCACAAATGAGTCCAAAAAAACCTGCATAATCTAAAAAATATTTCACAAAAACTTGCCAAAACTACAGAAACTTTTTTTGCTTATCAACTTTTATCCATCAAAACCACTGAAATTAGTAGTGGGTTAATAACAAATACAAAAATTCCTCCGAAAAGGTCTATCTTTTGAAAATCCCGCCCTCCCTGAAAAAATCCTATATTATTATTGAAATTGAAGGGCAATTGATTGAAAGCAACCATACAGCTAAGAATATAATGAGATATTGGAAGCTTCAGTTTAACTTAATTTAATTATTAAAAGCATATAAAGTTTGCATCAACATTGAAAATCTAACAAACCCTTATCAATTATATTCAATAATTTTCAACACTTCAGAAAGCTGTTTAAATACAGCAAAGAAGCACTGCCCTATTGATTTATTAATTTAATGGCTACAGATGCTAAACCAGGGGTGTGTGTTTATGGTAAAGTACTGCATGCAGCTGAGACCAACAATCACATTTGTCGCACATCCTGATTGGCTATAAAAATGTTTAATTTTGCCATGAAATGAAAATAATTATCATTCCAATCTTTGAAGTATATCATGAACTTCTGGGATCCGATTGACTCATTTTAAATACTAGGTGAATACCACCAGTATTGTTAAACTCATGTCAATATTCCAGTATTTAACATTTAACAATACTGGAACAACATAAGCATTGATTAATACTGGAATGAAATGTGTGTACCAGCATTGTAAAATTGTTTCAACAATACTGGAACAAAAGCACTCCCAGAATTGTTAAATACTGGAAAGTCCCAGAATTGACCAATACTGGTATATACATGTAAAACATGTACCAGTATCTGGTATCTGGGACGTAAAGAATACTTTTCAGAGAATTGTATTGAACATCTGCAGCCCAATTTGGCCCAAACCCTTCGGCCATGATGCTGGCTATGCATTTCCGGGAGTACGATCAGTGCATATGCAAACAAATTTAAATAAGTCTTGTTTTAAAATTCTGGGGTCGGACCTCTGACCCCAATAGTTTTGAAATGTGTATATGTTAGATATACACTCTTTTAGATCGAGTATTTTTTGAAACTTTTGTTAAAATTCAACATTTTTGAATTAGAAAAGTCATGTGACCATGCTTTACATCCACCGCAACCAGGGAATATATAAGATTGGGAAATGACAGACATATTTATAAAGAGACACAGTATATGCGCGCCGCCATCTTGGCTTTTGAAGCACTTACCGCGTTGCGCATCTGCGTTGGTGCTGTGGCACTGCGTGATTCTAATACATCGTAGTAAATAAACAATCATGAATGAAATGTCAAAGGCTGCGCTCTATTCTGCACCGTGACAGCGTTCACGGCGCAGTTCACAGTGTTCAGAATGGGCTCTGGGTACCACTTTTTTTGCCCATGAGTGCGTCAGTCGCCATTTTGTATTCCGGCGTTTTCTCTGCATTGTTTACATTGTACGACTGCCGATATCGAGTGCCAGCGAAATGCCGGTGTCAGAGCCAGTGTTGTATTCGAGTACCCCTTATCCGAGTACGAGTACGAGTACGAGTACTCACCATTCGAGTACGAGTACAAGTACGAGTACTTACTCCTTAGTACGAGTACAAGTACGAGTACATATGTCCGAGTACGAGTACGAGTACTTTTGAATTACAAACTACTAAAAATAAACACAATAAAAACATTTCATTTATAAACACAAGTTTAACTTTAATCTTCTTTTCAAATATATGACATTGTTTATCAGTTGGTGATGGGCACTACTGTGCAGTCTTTAAAATAAGATGTAGCTTTGCAATTCTGGCCAGTACCTGCATGCCCATCTCCAACCATGCCCTTTGATCTCAATTAATTCAGTCAGAGCAAGTCAGTGGCGGCGGAAAGTATAAATTTTAGGGGCCACGGCTTTTTTTGAGCAAAAACGGTTGGAGGAAAATTGTGTGGGTTTTTTTGCAATGCGCGCGTAGCGCGCAAAAAAATCTGTCAAATCGGCTAATTTCAGCTAAAAATTATTTTAAAAATCTTGAAATTTTGCGCAAAAATGACAAATTTTTACTAAAAAGTGACAAAATATCTGATAATTCGCGCGAAGCGCGCAAATTTTTTATGATTTTTAACGTTTATATTATCAAAAAGGGAAAACTTCAATTTCCTTTCCTTTCTTTCGTTCTTCTTTTTGAGGGGATCCGTCCCCCTCGTGAAATTAAGGGGGGCGTGCCCCCCCCCCGTTCCACCGGGTCCGCCGCCTATGAGGGCAAGTAAGCACAACTGAACAGAATATGATAATTGCAGTATTGATTGACTGACTGAATGATTTTCACCCAATTGGGTGGTCTTCTTCAGTGGGTTTAGCTATGCAATGGGGTGTGTATGTTGGGTGTATCAACTGTTATGATTTTTGGGAGCATTTTACCTGTACTATGGATATAGGCCTAAAAAAGTAAATACATGAAAAGATAAAAAATCAAAAAACAAAATAAATAAATGGGGAATAAATAAATAAAACAGAAAATAAAATGATAATTTTTATCTTATTTAATATTGAATAAAATATTTTATTTTATTATTTTAAAATAATTGTACTCGCCTGTACTCGGCTGAATTTGCTTGTTTTCCTCAAGTACTTACCAGTCGAGTACGAGTACAAGTACGAGTACTTCATGTTCAAGTACAAGTACGAGTACAAGTACTCGAAAAATGTACTTAAGTACGAGTACAAGTACGAGTACTGTACTCGAGTACTCCAACACTGGTCAGAGCCCTGCCGCAACCTGATAGTGATGACATTTATTATTTTATCAATACTTTTTTTTTGATAGGAAAGGGAGCGTTATACCCAGAGTCCAGTTGCTATATCCAAACCCAGTTGATGACAGCAAGACGGCTGGAGCACTCAGTGTTGTTTATAACACAATAGAAAAGGATGGCGGCATCGCTGGTTTCAACGTCACAAACATGGCCGTTGTTAAAGATGGTGAGTAGGATTTAAAATATCTTAAATAGTTGATGGAAATGTGCAAATCTTTTACTTTTATGGCCTATCTTCAGAAGACAGTCAGATACAAATCTTATATGTCATGCTATCTTCAGTAGATAGCAAGGCATAAATCTTCTATTTATATGACATTACATGCTATGATTAGTAGATAGCGAGACACAAAATACCATGCTATCTTCAAAAAATAATGAAACACAAATCTTTTATTCATTATGCCATGTTATCTGTAGTAGATAAGGAGACAAAATTTCTATTTGTATGATTTGCTATCTTCAGTAGCAAACAATTCACAAAATTTATTTATATGACATGCTACCTTTAGTAGATAGCAGTACACAAAATCTTCTATTCTTAGAACATTATCTTCTATTTACATGACATGCTATCTTCAGTAGATACAGATACATAAAATCTTCTTTTTATGTGATTTTTATAAAAAGTAGATAGCGAGACATGAAATATACCACATGTGCTATCTTCAGTAGATAATGAGACACACAAACATTTACTTTGATGACATGCTATCTCTAGATAGCAAGACACAAAATTTTCTATCTATATGGCATTGTGTCTTCAGTACAAAATCTTTTATTTGATATTTTATTTCAGTAGCAAAAAATTCACAAAATCTTCTATTTTTATAATTTTATAGTGCAATTCACAAAATTTATTTATATGACATGTTATCTTCAGTAGATAACAATACACAAATCGTTTATGTGACTTGCTATCAGTAGTAGACAGCAGCTTCAGTAGATAGTGATACACAAACTCCTATCCATATGACATGCTATCTTTAGTTGATGAAGCCTAAAATTGTTCAGATTGTTATAAAAATGGAAAATGGAAACATAAAATGCTGTTGTTTAATTAATCTGTGTGGTATGTCATAATGGTTATTTAGTGTTAATTCAAAGCCAAAAGCAAAACAAATATTTTTAGGTTACGCCGATCAAACAATTTTAGGCCTTATGGTAGCGATGTACACAGAATCGTATATGACATGCTATTTTCAGAATCAAAGTATCTTGAACTATGAAATGCTTTCTTCAGTATAGATGACGATACACAACATACATTTTAACTTCTGAAGATAGAAATACAGAAAAATCTTTTCTTTTTATAACTTGTTTAGGATTACAGTCATTATATTGCCTTTAATAATTATGCAGATGAAATTGATACAAAAATGTAGAAAATCATGCCATAGGTCACATGTGTTTATGAAATATGACCATCAAAACTGGAAAAAATGGGTACTTTCCCAATACTGGTTATAACTCAACACATGTCCTTGTCAAAATAAATGTTATTTTCCTAACCCAGTTCATAGAGATAGACCAGCCCTATTTTCAAATAAACAAAGCAGGTGTAAAAGAGTCCAGGGACGTTCCTGTTGGCACGCATGGATAAGACAAGTGCACAAAATAAAGAGGGACCTCAATATTTTATTGAGTCAAAAGAGATGTGATATATTTATAAATGGTATATGGATGCTCAAAAGTTTGAAGTGCATTCCCTTCATATATATCAATGAGTATAGGATTACTTCAAAGACCCAATACACCTAATTTGCAAAATTGGGTGTATTTTGTAAAATTAAGCTAAAAATGCACCCAATTTGCCCAAAATTGATTTTTTATTAAATAAAAAAATGGTATACAGATCAAATCATGCTTACTTAATCATACCTTAACTGTTGACCACACATGCTGCTTGATGAGGTCTTTATTTCTGTCAGGTTTTTTTGGGGGAAATTCCAATTTAATATGTCATTCTATTTAAATTTGGTTAGGAATTACTTTTAATTTATAAATAGTGTGAGTCTTGTTTCTTTTGTTGTTTAGAATGCCCACAATTAATTAATGTTAATGTTATGTTATATGCTTAATTTTGAATTTTGAATTTTTGTTATTTGCTTAAATCTGGTTTAGAATTACCCACAATTTGTGTTCTGTTTTAAAATTCTGTTTGGAATTGCCCATAATATTTTATTCTGTTCAAACATTGTTCTGAATATTACCCGTAGGTACTGTCAAGTCTGTTTTTACTTTTGTTTGGAATTGCCCATAATTTATGTCAGTCTGTGCACTCATTTGTTTGGAATTGCCCAAGTCACCTGTTAATTGATCAATCTATCTTTGCAACTAATTACCCTCTACTAACTACAACAAACACGTCTGGGTGTGCCATCTACGTGTGCAGTCAAAAAAAGGTCTTGTCATTTAAAGCAAAAATTTAAAAACAAAAGAACAAATAGTGTACTGTTTTCATTATATCGGACAGTCTTATACAAATTGCATGAGTTAGTTTGGGATTATCAAAACAATTAGAAAAAAGCGACCAAATAATAGAGAAAGATAATAAAATAATTGTTCATGTATCAATGAAAAGACCCAACCCAACTGCAAAAACTCTCTGCATTTGTTTGTGTCACAATTTTCAAAAATATAATGTATAAACTCAATATTTATGCATTTGCGTAAATGTAGTATTTCAAAGTCTATTAGCTGTCATATATCCCTGGACAAAATCGAGTACAAAAATAGTACAACATTCCTAAGGTGCACATTTGGAACATCATTTAAGTACAATTTGAGTACATTTATAGTACACAAATTTGTACTAAAGTACCACCAAAAAGTAACGCGACATAGTTTGGTACTTGACTAAACTGAAAATGGTAATTCGGATGTACAAAAACATGATACAGTAAGAAAGCTGATTTATTTTCCAAAATTTTGATACCAAATTTGCCCTATTTCAATCAATATGTCAGACAGACCACCCTTTCAAAAATGTTGCAATTTAAGACAATACGATGTTCACAGATGACCAACCTTCTCTTTCAACTTTTTTATTTCTTTTACTAATCATGTTTTTATGCATGTTTATTGTCAGCTATTCAATATTTTGTATGTCCACCTCTTTTATTTACAACGGGCATGCAATGCCTCCTCATACTGTGGATCAGACGCCTTATGCGGTTCTGGTCAATGGCGGCCCACTCTCTCAGAAGAATGCGTCTAAGTCCATTCAGTGTTGTTGTTGGTCTGAGTTTCCTGTAACTCTGTACTTAAGATGATACAACATATGCTCCTCGTGGTAAAATAATCTTTTAAAAAATCCCGCCATAAATGGCCTTGTACCCATGCCACTTATTACAAAGATGAATGCGATTGCTGCAACTTTTGAATCACATGTTTTCGTTCTTTGGAATGCAGCCATGCCGCTATTATTGACTGGATTGGGGTCAATGAGGCATCTACATGCAGGGGAATAAATCAGTTTCCTTAATGTGTCTCGTTTTTTGTACTTGGGTTAAACCAATTTAAGTAAAAATGGGTACCAAACTATGTCGCGTTACTTTTTGGTGGTACTTTATATTTGTACTAAAACTGTACTATAATTGTGTTCCAAATGTGCACCTTAGGAATGTTGTACTATTTTTGTACTCGATTTTGTCCAGGGAACCTCTGCTGTAGAGGCATTGCATTGTGAACCAGAAAACAGTGCTCTCGTTGTTTCGGATCTCTGTACTTCTGAGTATACAGGCTCATTCATTGGAATAGA
>JXSR01S056113.1:158952-169324 GCA_000969725.1 Ophiothrix spiculata | reverse complement strand
TGAGTATCTACTTAAAGGGACTAGCCTAGATCCCACCTAGAACTAAAAACTTAAATGGGAATGCTCTAAATAAAGCTTAAAAGTATCGGTATAATAAAATCCAAAAAAAGTGCAAAATTAAAAAATGGGTCAAATTGAGAGAGAACTAATTTGCAATATATCATTCTTTGATGGTGATACGTGACTCAGTATCCTGTGTTTCATAAATCCTAAATTTGTTAATTTTGTACCTCAAGATCTATGGATTGACCAGATAAAGCTTAGATCAAACAAAGCTCCTAGATATAATTTAATTGCAGGCACTGTCTTTTGAGGCGTAGTGAGAGTGATCACTTGACATTAAGCCCTACACGCCATCACTCTCCTTAAATGAAGCTGAGGAGAGCTATTTATCACTCACCCACCATTGCATTGGCATAACCAATTGCAATGCAGATTCCTTGCAAATTATGTCAAATCACTCTCCCAAAGCTCACATAAAAATCTGAAGGAGAGTGATTTGCAGCTCGTCTGGCATTTTTCAAAAGACAGTCCCTGTAATAGGTCATATTAAAAGAGAAACAATTTCATCAAAAATAATTTGTTGCCATCACAGGTGTAAAAACAAATTTTTATAAAGTTTTCAAACTAACACTGTTTTCACACCACTATTTTGCGCCGACGAAATAAATTAAAGTAGGTAAAGAATTGCAATTTTCTCCAATATTCCTCAAAATCATTGAAAACTACTTGTAGGTTATAATTATGGTAATGGTGTAGTTTAGGACCCTGTTCATAATAAGGAACAAAGCAGCTTCTTTCTTAGTTGTTTTAAAATCAAAAATAGATTAATTCTAAATCATCAAGGTTTTCAATAAATCCCCATATCAAGTTTATCCATCAAACTTACCATAAAAGCGATTTTACCTTCATTTTTAGCTCCAAAAGTCCGACTTCCGAGATTGTCTCCATTCGTGTGTATTCGAGCTACGTAATTTAACGCAACATTCAACCAACCAGAGAGTGCGTTAAGATCCCGGCCCAACCATCGAGCATTTCACTGAAATAAACCGGCGTAACTTTCTATTTTCTATCATAAAAAACATGAATACAATATGGTACATTTGAAGCTTTTTCTTTAGTTGTTCGCGGAATATTAGAATAGCTGGCAAAAAAGTGACCCTAAAGTCGAAGATAGTGTAAAAGACAACCCTTAATGTCAAAAGTTACCCTGAAAAGGCACCCCTTTTCCTAAAGACGTCGAAGACGCCAATGGTCCGAAATCCGACCCTTTTTCAACGTTTTTTCTGACGAGCATGCGTACCACTTTTTTCTTCGAGCGGCCCCTCCGGACCGGGCCCCCACATTAAACCCAGGCGTCAGCCACCACTTGCTCTTCATGCTTGCCTTGTGCTTTTGTCTGTGAATGTATACTGTAGTGGGACTTGCTCTGAAATTCTAGCCTGACCAGTTCCATGAGAAAATAAATTTGATATAAATCTGATCTTTTGAGATCTGTTGATCAGATTATCCATTTGGTTTGATTTATTGAAAATTTTTCTTTGATTCAAATATATCATATATGCAAGTTGCAAATTAGTTTTCATGAGCTGTCATAGTATTTATAAATTGAAAAAGTTAAATTCATTCTGGTTCTTATTTGTAATTGCAGATGAGTTCAACAGTGACAGATGTGGATTGTGTGTCTACAATCCTTACTCAGCGACGAAGCAAGAGATTGAAGCACAAAGAATACACTATTGGGTTTGCCGATTGTGTCAAGAAAGATCCAATTGGATACATGGCTATTCTTCCTGTGGAAATACTTCACCATATATTTAGGTTTTTGAACAGTAAGTAGCAGTGCTCGGTTTCAGCAAAAAGGGTTATTTAATAAGCACATGTGCAAGTAGTTTCAAAAGGTTACTTGCACAAAATTTATCTTACATGCACAATCAACTGAAAATAAAATATCACATTGCGAGTATCCCCGAAATCTCCACCAATGATTGCAGCCTCCATGGATTCCATTTACTGGTAAAACTGCCTCAAACCCTCCCATAAGTAAATATTTGTCAATTTTTATTGTGGTAATTAAAAGACAAAAGTTAGAATAATGGCTTGAGTTTTGAAAGAAAAATTTTGTTATTTCTACATTGTTTTCTGCACTAATAACATAATGACTGAAAATTATGTGCTTGCACTGGTGCAAGTAGGTAGAAAATCTTGCTTGCACTCGAGAAAAATTATGGTCTATGGAACTGACTTTTTTCTGAATTAAGGTCTCAGGAACTGCTTTTTTCCCATAAAAATATGACTATTAGAGCTGAAAATTGCTGAAAACCTTCAGACCTGAATCTTTTCATCTGATTTCATCTCTTTTTATTACACTTTTCAGCTTTGCCAATCAGCCCATTTTAAACCCTTTGGTGCAAATTTTAACGAATTTCAGCTCTTTCTTGAAGATTTAGTTTGAGGTCTGAAATTTTATAAAACACATTTTAGAATCATTTTCTTTGAAAATGGGGGTCTTTAGAACTGAAGTAATCTTGAAATGGGCATCTTGGGAGTGGAAGAGGAGGCTTGAACTCAAAGGAGTCTTGAGCGTGGCACATACCCATACCTTCCATCAATGTAAACCCTCCTGGGCTTCTAAGATCTATTCTTGACATGCACAACATCCTACATTGTACCAGCTCCTGCCTATGGTATTGGTCAAGGTTATAAATTTTAATACGGTACTATTTTATGATTATTTTTACCTCTCTCTCTCTCCGTCCAGTTCAAGAGTTAAGCATCTTAACACTGGTCTCCAAAGATGTGAGGGATATTGTGATGGAGTACAACGAATCCAAGGAGGGCTTCAGCAAGCTGCTTCCTCCAATAACACCAAAGGCAACACTGCGTGTTAAACTGTGCCAGAACTTTGAAAAACAGCGCATGGTGCACTACAGGGATGCAGGTAAGCTTGGAATTCTGCAATTGTGATGACTCACCCCGAAAAAGGGGACTTTGCGACAGAACACTTTTCGAGAAACTGATGAAAATAGGCAGCAGAAAATAATAAGAATTTCCAGCAGATTTTCTGTTGTAAAATATTTGATCGCCTTTATCAATTTCAACAAGTAAGGTGTCATTTTAAAGCTTATAAAATTCTGTAACAGATGAAATAATAACATCAAAATTGATATCATCTGCAAAGTCCCCCCTTTCGGGGTGAGCCATCACAATTATATACCGTAAGTGAGCCTACTGCAACATTGATTGTTTTAACAAAAGGAATGTATTTTAATCAGAGACAAGATAATTAGGTTAGAGTTGTTCTGTGTTTAACACCCAGGCTGTAAAAGTTGAAGTCTTACATAAATAAGTTGAAGTCACATGTATAAATAATAATGTGACTTAAGGACTCAGTCACACATAACTGAATAAGAGCCAAATGTACACATAATGTATCCCACTATTGTTTTGTTTATGTACCGGTATGTTGTTAGTCAAGTACGTGTTAGTTAAAAGTACATTCAATTCGTTATCGATATGGTTGTGTCCGTTATGTATACATTCAATTCGTTATCTATACAGTCAAGTCCGTTTGGCACACGTTCAGTATGTGAAACTTTTGTATGTTATTATTTGTACGTTATGCTCTTGATGTCTGTCTGACTGATTCCTTAGGACTAGTTAAGATTGTTTGAGTGCATCGGATATCAAATTTGTTTCAACAAGTATCCATTTGATAAGTGATTTCTGTTTATCATAGGGTAACATCATAAGAATAGTTTTGAAATATGAGGGAAAATATTTGGTCCAAATTGCATTGTATAATATTATCACACATAAATAATCATGGAGAACAATATTGTAATCATGCTCTTTTGCACTGCTGTCCAAGCATTTTGGTCAAGATATTAGGTCACTCTGAACGTGCTTTGGCCGTAAAGTGTTTGTTTGTCCTTCAAGATGTGCTTCTATTTTTGGAAAAATGATAAAAAGTTTTCAAAAAATGTAAATGCAATGAAATGGATTTTTGCTTAAATGCTAACTTTATGTGTCTTTTTGTACAGGTTTACTGTTGAAGAGATCTACATGTTTAAATCCAACCAAAGATAGGCTGCGCAAAGTTGACAACTTCATTTCAAAGGTAAAAATCTGAAAGGATCTTGGAGGAGTGGTAGAAACAAAATAAAGAGGTTATAAAGTTATAAATGCAATAATAATTATTATAATAGTGGTGGGCTATACAGGGTGAAAAAAATGTCAATGTTTCAGATCACAGAGAGTACTAGCTCTATGAATGCAGCTTGAGCTCCTGAACAATTTGATACCTTTTTCAAAGAAATCGGTCGAAAATTGAGTTGGTGCCGGCCAAAAAACGATTTGGGGCAAAAAAGGTCGTTGACCCCGCCCATTTTCATCAAACTTGTATATCTCTGCTTCTACATAAGCTAGTTTAGTGATTTTGGTGTCTAAATATGTGTAAATGAGCTCAAGAAACTCATTTCTGCAAGTTAGATGAAAATCGGACATTTCGTTTCCGTAAAAATGGCCTTTTGGGGTCAAAATTGAGCATGAGGGCGCTTTTCCAAAAATTGCGCAAATCTTACGCAATTTGATATTTTTTACGTTTGCGGATGTAAGATATTCACAAGCTTGACGTCCTCAAGAAATTTGAGCACTTTATCACCATTAGTTTGGCCGTGGCATTCAATTGAATACTGTTGAAACGCTCCTATTCAAATGCATGGGGGTCAACGAACTTTTTCCTTGTACAAGTCAATGGGGGCATACAAGTGAATATTCAAACGATCATTACACGCAAAATATCGCTCAAAATATGCTCAAATTTCTTAAGCAAGTCATGCTGATGAATATCTTGCATTTACAAACTTAAAAAATGACAAATTGCGTAAGACGTGCATAATATTTGGAAAAGCGCCCTCACCCCAATTTTGACCAAAAAAGCCAATTTTTACGAAAACGCAATGTTCGATTTTCACCTAACTTGCAAAAATGAATTCCTTTAGCTCATTTACACATATTTAGACACCAAAATCACTAAACTAACTCATGCAGAAGCAGAGATATGCAATTTTGATGAAAATGGGTGGGGTCAACGACCTTTTTGCCCCAAATCGTTTTTTGGCCGGCACCAACTCAATTTTTGACCGATTTCATTGAAAAAGGTATCAAATTGTTCAGGAGCTCAAGCTGCATTCATAGAGCTAGTACTCTCTGTGATCTGAAACATCACCATCGTATAGCCCACCACTAATTATAATACAGTCAAATAGTTTTTAATGAGATGTCTTGTCACCTTAAAATGATTGAAAATACAACATGGAATCTCCTCTCCTTTTTACCTCCACTATTTTCATCAGTACTGATTTTATGTTCCAAGCATTTTTTAGCCTATAAATTGGTTTCAAAATGAATAATAATGTGGTCATTTTGTTAAGGTATTGCCAACATCAATTTTCATTGAAGAAACTCTGACATGTTTGCCAATTTGTTCAAAATTAGCATCATTTTACTAGAGTTCCAGAAAATAAGTAAGGCCGTAAAGTAAATATGACATATTTATAGAGGATAGCCTCATCAGTGTCTAGCACTGCTATCCATGAGGGTCCTCTGTCAGATGGTCAGATTTCCTAAATATACCAGTTTTAGATACAGGAGGAAAACTGGAGCGCCTGGAGGAAAACCTGAGGAAGCAAGTTTGGACTGGCAACTAATGACACATACAGCGCCGTGACCGGGGATCGAACACACAACAGCCCTGGCTTGACTCATTGGTGCAAAGCGAGGGAATTATCGCTGCACTACCTGCTTCCCCATAACTTTATAATATGGAGTATACTTGAATGAAATATATATAAAAATGTAAAACAGTATGTTTTTCACATTATGTATCTGATTTTGATTAAAACTCCATTTGCATTTTGACCCCTGATTTTGACCAACAAGTGGATTTAGACCACTTTTCAAAAGAGCTCTTCATGTATAGTTCTAGGTTTTTCATTACGGTATCACTGCAGTCTGACCAGCAAATAGAAAATATGAAAAATAAATGATAATATGACTGAATGTTAACATGTTTTTCTGTTTTACAGCTTCGTAATTCGTCTCGTTTCCATGTCCAGTCACACAAATCTTTGTACTACTATGGCAAGTTTCTAACCACATTCCTCAGAGGTTGGGAAGAGAAGGAATGTCTTAGAGCATATGTATCCATCACAGATGTCAATAATATGCCACACAAAATATGTAAGTATCTATCTCTTAGATATGCGTATAAAGTAATGGCACATCAGCCATGATTTCTAATCAAATTTGGGGTATTCAAATCAAATCTATTCCAAGCATCCCATTTGCATGGATGTGTGGATTGTGTTAAAGGCCAACTAAAAAAGTTTGTTCCAAAGCTGCCATGTGCATGGAAATGGCAATCTGGAAAAAGAAGTTATGTGGTAATTTTGTTTTTTAATTTCAAGATTTTTCTTTATTTTAGATTTTAAAAAATTGTTTTGGGAAAATCATCACTAAAGACTCACTAAATACAAATTCATAAACATGATTGGAACAAAATACTTCTTTATTTGTAACCATTATATATGCTTGGTGTTTGAGAAATGTCACCAAATGGAGCTCTTGATATACCACAACAAAAGTTGTGGATAAAAATAAAAAAATGCATTTGGTGAAAAAGTTTTGTCATTGTATCATCGAAGACACATCAACTTTTTCATTGTAAACACACATGGTTTTACATATTTTTTGATCATGATCATTGAAATTCATTGTAAGATGTAGGATGTAGGCATATGTGTACCGCCGCGGCAAAAGGGTCCAGTTGTCGGCTTCAAAATACCAGCAACACAAAATTCAGGATCATTCTATAAATGTCGGTACAACTCAAATTCATGCTTCAAAAAGTGCCCGGAATCTTGGAATTGTTTTCGATAATAACTTGTGTATGGACCAACATGTCAAACGTATATGTCAATCTGTTTATTTTCACATGCGAAATATTAATAGTATTAGGAAAATCCTAACATATGAAACTGCTGCTACCATCATTCATGCACTTGTTACATCACGTCTTGACAATGGAAATTCTCTGTTAATTGGCATCACTGATCGTTTACTTCACAAACTTCAACTCGCTCAAAATACTGCTGCTCGTGTTCTAACAAAGACAAGAAAGTTTGATCACATAACTCCTATATTGAAAGATCTTCATTGGCTTCCTATTCGCGAGAGAATTAACTTCAAGATACTGATTTTAACTTGGAAGGCTTTGAATGGCATTGCACCAAATTATTTATTCAACCTTCTTGTTCCTTATGTTCCAAGTCGCAGACTAAGATCTTCTGATAAACATTTACTTGTAATTCCACGGGCTTTATCTGCATTTGGAGATCGAGCATTTTCCGTTGTTGCGCCTACGCTTTGGAACTCGTTACCTCTTGACATAAGAAACTGTGATTCATTTCAGACTTTTAAGAACTTGTTAAAGACTCATTTATACAACAAAACATATGTAATGAACTTTACTTGATATTTTCAATTGGGTTTTTATCTACAAATGTATTTTGTATTTCAATGTTTATCTTTATCTGTATTGTTTTTGTATTTCATGTTTGCGCCTCGGAATAGTACTACTAGATTGATGGCGCATTACAAATGATTATTATTATTATTATTATATTACATGTTGCTCCTTGTAGCATATCTAATGTATGGTATTTGTATACATCAGATATGCTACAATGAGCAACATGTAGGAGACGACAACTGGACCCTTTTGCCGCGGCGGTACACATATGTGAACTGTGTTCATGCAATCTCATGAACACTTCATTTTGCCTTTGGGAACTCTTGCAATCACCTTTGGGCAAAATTATGCATAAAAAAGATCACAAGAATCCATAAATCAGGCAGATTCCAATCCATCCTATCAGATTGGTTCTACACAATTGATGTCTTTGTCAAATTTATGTCATTTTGCAGTGTCAGTATTGTCCAGGAAGCCAGGCTACAACTACCCTATGGAGTACCAAATCCGCTCTTTCTTCCGTGTAGCCATCTTAGACCAATGTGAAGACGAAGAAGATCTTGCAATGTGGCTCAACTTCATCTTGAAACCCTTCCCTCTGGTGCACCAAGCAAGACTGCTATATCTCTTGTATGGACCTTTAATTCCTGATCTCACAGGCAAATGTGGTAAGCAAATTATTACAACTTACAAAAATATGTAATTAAAGGCAAAGTTAGCTTAAGAATTTTAAACAAAACAAAAAATCCATCCCTACAAAGTGTTTTATGTGCTGCGAGGTATTTATTTTATCATAACTTTTGGAGGTATTACAACATTATGGTATGCACCATGATAGATCAGGACATTGTTTTTTTTTTCTTCTCTTTTTTAATTGCAGAAGAGGGATGCTGGGAGAGTAATTTAAGGTGATAGAATTTGGTAACTGGTAAAATTAAAAAATAGGTGTGCTAAATATTGCGCTTTTAAGTGAATATTTAGGACAATCAAGGAGAGCTATTGCTCTTCTTAAAATTAAGGCCTGAGTACATGAAATTATTTTTTGAATGCTGAAACTTATTACTACTACTAGTAGTAGTACATGGTACATATTTGATAAGTTTACAAGAAAGGTTAAAATTTGATGAAAAAAAATGTTAATTGGCAACTAACCCAGAAATCTGTCTGTGACACTTGGGCCAAAATAGGATCCCAGGTCTAATAGAAGAGATTGGTGATGGTCACTGTTCCCTGGTTTTTAGTCCCTGGTTCGAGCATCGCTGAGGTAAAATGTTTCCAAACTGTTCGTATTATGTTTTTCAAATTGAAAATCATCAATGCATTAAATGTTTCATATTTGATGTGACTGATATCTGGCAGGGTTCCCAGCCAATCAGGGAAACAGAGATAATTATTTTTCTTTTTTCCAGTCAGGGAATTTGATAAAAAAATACCTAAAATCAAGGAATTTTGATTGTCCAAAAACCCAAATCATAGTAGTCAGTGAGAATCTTATATTTTGCACTTCAAAACAACATGAGAGACCAAGACCAGACCTTCTGAGACCAAGACTTTTATCGTCCAAGACCTGAGATTGAGACCAAAACCTGAGAACGAGACCAAATCAATTCAAATATTATCATGGAATTTTTTTGAGACTTTCAGGGAATTTCGATTTCTTGAAATGCTGGGAACCCTGTGGACAAGTAAAAAGATATTGTGTACTGCATCATGTGGGAATCAATTGTAAAAACTTGTGTATTGTTTATTTTTCCCTTTTCATTACAGAAATGATCAATTGGGAGAGCATGTCAGAATCTTCTCTTCTTCCAAGCCCAGCAGAAACCCTGGCATCATTTTCAGACTTTGCTACAGCACTCAGGGCTCTCCTTAGCCACAAAGATTGGAATGATGATGATGTAATCAGTGTACTAGAAGAGTTGACTGGTAAGCTTTCTTACCCTTGGAGGTACACAAATATTTTAGGGAGTTATGTGCCGCACATGTTTTCCTATATCAGTTCGGGAAAGGTAGTAATTCGTTTACATAAAGGAATTCATTTACCGTAAAGAAATTCCTTTACAGAAATTACTGTACAGTAAATGAATTCATGGATCAACTTTTGGAGCTACCTATGAAAATCATGGAACATTTTAAAGCATTTTCTTTTTGAATGGGTCCTATTCTAAAAATTTAGCTATGAAACTTTGAATTCTATCTGCCAAAAATTTTGCAAGTTTTCCAAAAAAAACCAGAAAAATGTTGGCAGATCTATAGAATTTCTACAAATTTAGCTATGAAATTTTGAATTCTATCTGCCAAACATTTTTGCAAATTTTGCAAAAGAAATGCTTTATAATAAAATGTCACACATTTTGGATCAAAATGACGACTGTAACAAAATTAGCATAGTGACTGAAAGTCATATTTTACTTAGTGTACACAGTAGTGTAATAGTGGGGGCAAAGGTGAAAACTTCCCACTCTCACAGCTTCGTTAAAAAAATGATGGAAAATCATGCTAAATCAGCCTATTTCTACCCTCTCATCAGGAAATTCTAGTCTCAGCCCAGAATATCAAGCTCAAACCGGACTGTTGAGCTCCCCCTCACAAGTTACCACTATTATGCGCCCGGTTGTCAGCCACTTTAAAAATGTTTTCAACATATTCAACACATCTTTCAACAAAACGTGAAATCTATAAATTGCGCTTTGCATCATAATTGGCAGTCATTTTTCAATTCACAAATTCCAAATTTGCTTGTTTGTATCTATTGAGCTGGTTAGCATAATAGAAGCAGTTAGATCATTTTTAGGTTTTTACATGTTAAAAATAATATTCTCAAGTGTTGTATTTTAA
>JXSR01S056113.1:28752-39099 GCA_000969725.1 Ophiothrix spiculata | reverse complement strand
TCTCCTTTTTTACCCAAAAATGTGCAAAAATCGTCATTTTTTGAATTGCCTATATTTTGTGTAGCGTTTTATTAAATTTTCTTATTTTGGTATTACAGGATACAGAAAAACATTAAAAAAAAAAAATCTGTTAGACAGATTTTCGAAATACTTCATACTTTTAAGTTACAACGTAGGTACTGTTAAATTGTGTTGTGACTTGGAAACCATTTTGACATCATGCTAATTTAACAGAAAATTCAAGGTCAAGCACCCACATTTCATTATAAATGTATGTAAACTATGGTTATAGATAATTCTGTAACATTTTGTGTGGAATTAAAACAACAAATCAGTTATAATTAATATTTCTTAATTATGGACTAATTTTAAAGGCACTAGTATTCTTTTAGCAATTTACAGCTATTGTATTTCCAGACCATTAGTTACCCAATAGTTTAGCATTGCTCACAACACCATTCATACACTCATTACACGAAGTGTGTGTTTAAAGGACCTGATCATTCAGTTGAAACATTCAATAAACGCACCACTGATTGGCTTAATATTTGGCCGGCCAGCAATATCCTACTTTCGACCAATACAAAACAAGCTTTCATTTGAAAACTATCTCAGCTTCTAGTGAACATAAGGGGCTGCTCTTGGCTAATATATATTTAAAATATCAAACTGGTACTGCGTAACATAATAATATTATAAAAATTAGGAAGAATAAGACCTGTTCCACTGTTTTGCTGATGGATTTCCCTATTATCACTGTTGATTTTTTTTTCTCAGTTATTATCCCATACGCTTCTAAATGTAGCATGAACTATTATATTTGCTTTGATATGTTCAATTTGTTATTGAAAAAATGTTTGTCAACAACAAATCTAAAAAAAAAAACCACCCTAAATGTGTATTATCAATATTCCAGTGATAGACTGACTGTTCTTTAAAATATTGTCTGCCAACAAATAATCTGTGTATTAAAGACACATAATTTTTTTTAGATCGGAAAGAAGATAATTCTCCATTTCGAATCACATATTTTTAAACACATGTGTTTTAAAATCTATGTTCGAATTTATTTATCAGCATTATTTCCTTCTTATATCATGCATATTATACATTTTTTATTGTCGTTATTCATGTATCTGTGTATGCTTCGGTAAGGTATCTCTCTGTTGGATATATATATTTTATACGTTATTTTATAATTTTGACATATAATAATACCATAACACAGAATAAGTTGATTACAATTTGTTTTCCTGACACTACTATGCCAATAAAAGATAAATGCTTATTATGTAATGAAATAAATGTCATAAGGATATTACTTGCAAAAATTGTAATCAGTATGTTCATAAAAAATGCCTAAAATTTAACACTCGTATACAGCAAAACAACATAAACTGGATATGCGAAAATTGTATGATTGACACTAATAGTGAATCCGAAGATGAAGAAAACTTTAATATACTTAACTTTGATTTTGAAAAATTTTACAGAATAATTTTTAATCAGAACCGTGCTGAAAATATAATTAAAAATGGTGATGATGATGAAATATGCTATACTAATGAATGCAACTATATTACTCCAAGTCAATTAAATCCGAACTTACCTGCTGACAAAAACATATTCACGGCTCTAAATAGTTAAGGAGCAAGATGAAATGCCGTGAGCATTTCGTGAAGAAAGCAAGACACCTATCTAGTCATCTTATGTGGGCCCTTAGGAATATGGAAAACAATGTTGCCAAAATTCTAGACGCGTAGGAGGGCGCTTTAAGCCTAATTTCAAAATGGCCGCCAAATATATCATATTTTTTAGTCATAAAGTGATATAAAAGGGAATACCGTATTAAAAATAAGATTTGTTTCTCAAAGCATTACTATTTTGTCCAAGGTTACCAACAAATGTACCATGTACTCACATTGTCATGTATGAGGGCGCTTTAATACATTTTTACAAAGTGAATACCATAAAGATGTAAGAGCAAGACGTCGCAGAAAAAATCCCAAGAAGAAATTGAGCCACTTTTATAGCTAGCTTCAGAGGATCATATATAATTGTAAACAAAATGTTGCCAAAAATGTAGCCGCATCAGGAACGTTTCCTGGACCTTTTTCAAAATGGCCCCCAAATACAAAACATTACCTTGAATAAGTTACCTTTTATATTTAATTTTCAATAAAGATGCAATTAACGACGTCGATTTTTAAATCGTATGTAAAGAAGGAATAAAAAAACTGTCCCCGGTTGTATATTCCATTTTCAAAATGGCCGCCAAAAGAGCATGTTTTATCATAATCAATAAGTAGCCTGTACAATGCCTAATATCATAAATAAATGATAGAAAGGAACATATAGGGAGACAACAAGACCGTTTGGCCCAATGTAAATGCCACTCATACGTTTACATCCAAAATGGTGCCCATAACGGATCCAAAATGGTCCCCATTTTTTAAAACAAAAACGACAAAAAATACTACTTTTCATGTTAAGTTAATTAGAGTGACATTATGGTGGCATTATCAATGTAAACTAGCCTTGAAAGTATACATCATGAACAATTCTTCCAAAATTATACTTAACGCATGTTTAAAATCAAAGATGGCGCCCAAAATGATATTAATATTTAAAATAACTACCAAAATACTGTTTTTCAGGTTCAAAACTGGGTTAGATCTATATACATTAAAATGGAATTAAAACATAAAACATGTTTTATAATCAATGTTAAATGTCTCTGAGTGTTACAACAGAAACATTTGTACTCAACAAATATGTAATTATATTTTATATCCGAAATAGAGCATAAAGTGATATATAAAACGGTCAACACACTACTATTTACTCTCACAAAATGTGCCAGAGTGACATGAGAAAGGCATACAAAACATAAAGCATTCAAGACAATAGAAGAAAATTGGTTTTTGGGATAACAACAGAAGTAATTCTTCATGAATCATGTTGTGACATATCTACAAATTCAAAACAACTCCCATAAGGCCATATTAAAAAAAACCTTTTGTCTCAAAGCTCCCCCCGCGTTAGTTTTATCGTGCGCGTTAGTGTCCCTAAAAATCCAAAAAACGAATTCTATTTCACCTTTTAATTTTTTTCCCCCAAAAAACATGAAAAGCAACTCGCAATCCAAGGTAAAATGTTTCGTTTTGAAGTTGTGTTTGTCTCTAAATTATGTACATTGTGCAATCACATTTATTGTTGAATAACATCGTCACAATTCTGTTTCTTTGTTTTGTTTCAATATCTTGACACATTCTACCATAAAGGAGTAGAATCAATAAAAAAGAAAGAAAAAGAAAAGAAATAAAATCGCATTCCGCATTAGGTTTTGGGGAGTTGGAGAGCTTTGAGACAAATGTTTTTTTTTAATATGGCCTAATAAGGTATAAAATGGCTGCAAAAATACCAACATATTTCGAAAAAATGAAATTTCCAACAATTTTTGGCTTCATTTTTCGCACCATTTGGGATGTTAAACATGCAAATGGTTATATTTGTTTACAAAGGTGTCTTTTGTATTGTATGGAACCATATTCCATTGACTATTTGACAGATATCAAGTTGCTTATGCTGTTTAAAGTCTTTCGATTGCATTTTTAAAAATGTAATATATATTTTGGTGGTTAATTTAAAGCTCATTTTGGGCGCCATCTGGATTAAAAGCATATTATTATGATTTGTGGAGAGATTTTTAGATTTAGAGCCATTCTGTTTTATTTATTTGGAATGTTTGATGTATTTAACAGTGTATTTACAGTCGCTCTAATTTCACTTTTTAGGGGGAAATAGAAGTTTGGTGGCTGCTATAGATATAATTTTGAGCGCTGTTTTGGATTTGCAACTTGTTTACAACATTAATAGGAATGAAATTATCCTTTTGTAATCCTTAGATTTATTTTCAATGGGTTAATTTGAATATTCAATTTTTTTAATGCCTTTTAAAGTCATTCTAATCGATTTTCGAGTAAAAATAATATTTTTGCTTCATTTTGGTTGACATTTCGGATGTTAACAACATAATTTGGGATACAGAAATGTGGCACCACCCTGAAAAATATTTTCTATCGAATATTTTGAATATTGAATGTTTTAATAATGTTTTCTTGTCATTTTTGAGTTAAAACCAGTATTTGACAGCCATTTTAGACCTCATGCTGGACGTCATTTTGAATTTGAAACATGTTACCCACATATTCCAATGGTGAACGACTTTGTGAACCCCCAAATTTATTTTTAAATTCATTCTCTTTAATATTTACTTTGTTTACTATTGTTGTAATATAGGTATTATTTGGGGGAAATGTACTAAGGCGGTTATTCTAAACCTAATTATCGACTTTACTCGGTGGAGGTAGTATAAAATGATCTAGCTGTAACCCTCAAAGTTCCTTTCTGCTGATTGTTTATGATATTAGGCATATAAAGACTGTTTTGTTTAAGTTTTATAGAATTGTGCTATTTTGGCGGCCATTTTGAAATTGATATGTGCACACGGCGACATCTTCACATCCTATAGGATAGTTATTTCCGGTTCAATATACATGATATAGACATCTTGACGTCTCGTCTAGTACATTTTCATTGAATCTTCATTGTAAAAATATCACTTTCTGAACATTTTTGGTATTTTGGGGGCCATTTTGAAAAAGAGAGCAGGAAACGCCCCCTACGCGACTACATTTTTGGCAACATCATTTGTTCTGTTCTTCGAGATCTCCTGAAGGTATCTATAAAGGTGGCCTACTTTCTTCATGAAATGCTCACGGTACTTTAATTCATTACATTTTGCGCCTACACTAATATATGCGAAAAGAGAAGAAAATGATTTTTGACTAAACAAGTCTACCAAGTGCTCTTGGTTTAAATACAAATATAGTACAAATTTGAATATTGCCTTTGTGTGTGGTGTGTAGTTTGAGTTATCGATGATGCAGATAATGCGTTCTTGGAATTTTAAGATATCGCCTATTTTTGTGGTGTTTGTAGATGTCCAAGGACGTGAGTTTTATGTAAGTGTTCGGTCAGTTATTGCCCATTTTACTATATGAGATGTATGGAAGAACTAGTGTGTTGTATAATGTGAAAAAAGAATTTGTTTTGGAAGGGTGCTACGAAGCTTTCTAAGAATACCGATGTTCTTAGAAATTTGATTTGTGGTTCTAGTGATGTGATATTTCCAGGATAGATTTTGATCAATGATTACACCTAGAAATTTTGTGTGGTCAACTGGATAGATTGGGTGTGTCGTCTATAATAATGCGTGTTGCAGGTGTTTTGTGTTTGTTTGGTTTTTTTTTATGGTGACATTGAGGGGTAATTTGTTGGTTTTGAACCAGTTTGAAACGTGTATAAGTTCCGTATTACAGAGATATATGAGAGTATTAAGGTTTGGATGAGAAATAAACATGTTTGTGTCATCAGCAATGAGTACAAAGAAGAAGTATTTGGAGGAGGGAGGTATATCATTGACAGAAAGTAAGAATAGCAGGGGGGGTTAGAAGACTGGAAGACGATGGGAGGTATGAGAAGCATATGATGTAAATTGAAATCTGTTAGATAGATAGCTTGAAAAAAGTTTTAAGGCAGTACCACGGATACCATAGTGGTTTAGCTTGGTTAAAAGAATGGCATGATTAATAGTGTCGAAGGCTTTGGAAAGATCAAGGAAAATTCCAATGGTGTGATAGTTATGATCAAGAGACGAAGAAATTTTGTTATAGATATCCAAAAGTGCAAGGTCTCCGGAGTGTTTTTGCGAAAGCCATATTGGTTATCATGCAGGATATGGAAGACGTTCAAGAATTTTGGAGAAACAAGGAAGAAGAGATATGGGGCGATAATTTAAAGATGGGGATTACTTTTGCAACCTTAAGGGCAGAGGGGAATACACCAGTGGATAGTGAAAGGTTAAAAATATGTACACGTGGTTTGGAAATGTAGAGAATTATGTGTTTGACAATTTCCGGGCTCACATCGGTCTTGGGGCTAGAGGTTTTGCCAATGACACTGTTGACTGTTTGCCATGTGTTTTTATGTTGTATTTGTACTCATTGAATTTGGACGAATAGTATTGTTTGCAAGAGACTTTAATTAATTTGGTTAACCTATTCCTGTACTTTACTGAACTGGACGTAATTAATTGTGTTTATATCAGTCGGATTTTTGATGAAAGTCAAGTAGAGTTTGTTTCTAGTTTTAAGTGATTTCATTAAAAAACTAGAAACAAACTCTACATGACTTTCATCAAAAATCCGACTGATATAAACACAATTAATTAGGCCAAAAAAAAATTGTTTGGTTGCCCTCTACAGCTTTTTTCAGAGAGGGTCGGTCGGTCGGGTGTTTTTTTTTTTTTTTTTTAATTTGTTTTTTAATACTCTTCCACGGACTGCTAGGTCGATCGACCGCTCAACCCTTCACAACTTCCCCCGCGACATCCAAATCAAAAAAATCAAATACTTCTTGTAGTGATTTGGGACATCCTGAACATTTTGAGGGTTGAATATCGAAAAAAGGCAAAAATATAACATTTTCTTTTGTAGTTTTCGGTAAGTTTTGCATATTTTTTAGAAAAAAAAATCAATAAAAAAAAAGTTTGGGTCGGGCTGAAAACTAAACTTAAATTGTAAACTTACCAAAGGTGCTGCAAGTGACATGTGTGTGTTATATAGGTAAAGGATGGCAAGGTTCGACGCTGTGCGTCTCGCCTTATGAGAGTCTAATGACTCGCCATCCCATATCAAGATACATTATATCTGATAATGGTCTCTGCTTCACCCTTTTCTAGTACTGAACACTCCTTTTATGATCCTTCATGCTATATATGTATGATCTCACTCCCTCTATTCTTTTGTTTCTTCCCACAAGGTATCTAGCGTGAAACAAATATGGATACTTCAAATTTGACCGACTGTTTTATTCCAAATGCGGGTAGAAATATGAGGGAGGACATGATAAGGATTGGACTTGAGGGAACCAAAGAAGATGTACGGGATCTCTACAATGACATCGCGGAATACTATGACGAGGTCAGAGCTTGTTGGCATACCGTTTAACTTCTTTATCCATGTCCACAGAATAAGTAAAAAAATTATTGCGTTTAAGTATAAGGGCTCTGTCACACATCACCGTGTTTCGCAAACCGTAAGCCTCACGTACTTAAACCAACTATTGTTTTGTTTTATACATTGAGGAGATTGCGAAAATAATGTTAAGGTTACCGTATACGGTAACCTTAATTGTAACTGCATAAGGATTATTCCACAGAAAATAAAACTTATGTTTAATACCAAACGTTACAAAACCAAACAATGCATTAAAAAAAATCTTGACAATAGAATTGAAATTTGTAATCAACGGAAGAATTTTTTTACAGGAAATCTCTTTATGCTTATCAAATTTGATTATATTTGATAAATAGCAGATGTAATCAGCTTTCATGAGAATTTCAGTTTGTTGAAATCGACCAATTGATCCAAAAGTTACAGCCATTTTAGTAAAGGTACCCGATTTTGACGCCGAACAAGTTGCTTCAACATGAACTCTTTTACACAGTACAGCAATGGTTAATATCGTATTGATTGTGCATTGATGAACTTGATGCTGTTACAGTATTAAAAATGTTAAACGGGTACGCATTTTGCAGAGATATTAAAGAAGATCAAAGTACTGATGGTCATTTCGGATATCAGTGCAAAATCTCGACAACCTATGCCAGGAGATAAATTATGGCACAACAATGTAGTAACTGGTACTGGCATTTTGATGCAAATAAGCACCATCAAACTCATAGATCATTGAATATCGCTGTCTGTTTTGTCTGTTATTTACGGATGCCAACCAGGTCCCACCACCTCAAGCTATTTAAAATATTGTTTATAAACCAAAGACCACGCAACTCTTTGTAACAGAAACAAGGAAGGCTCTGGAAGATCCTGATCCGGATAATTCAACAAAACAACAACCGAATTAGAAGAGCTTTTTTGAGAAATCTGAACATTACCTCAAGATTCAACCCACTACCCGTTTCACAGTCCACATTCAACAGTCTATTGTTTTCTTTTTTATTTTATTGCAATAGGCGTTCCTATCATAACAATTGAAAGAGACAACAGTGTTTGTTACCAGTAGCACTACTGACCAGTAGGCACTAAACTAAATAGCGTAGTTTGTTCGCCGTTCAAATTGGGTACCTCCCCTCAAGTGACTATAACTTTAGAATGCTTTGTCCGATTTCAACATAATAATTTTTTATGAAAGCTAATGAAATATGACATCTTATACAGGCACAGTTTTGCAAAAGAAAAAAGGAAACTGGTTATATAAAATCACGGATTAGATTACACTTTATTTTGACTCACCCTGTATATTACCCATCATCTGTGTAAAGCGCAATACAAAATTCGGTAACACGCCAGAGAATTTACTTTGAAGTCATTTAGAGCAAAAATATATTTCCGTGCAATGTCACAAACGTTACCGAACGTTACATGAACTTTATTCAATATTTTGCTCGGATGATTAATTGAATTTTAAACACCTACATATCTTGACCCCACCAGTGAGCATTAACAATAAACTTGTGATTAGAATGTTTATGCTAGGTTTTGTAGCCATTTAAACATGACATTTTCAATTTTTTGGTCACAAACGTTACTTTAGAATTGCCCATAAAGTTTATTAACGCTACGTTATTCGCTACGGTTTGAGCTTGTCAAATTTAATTGTGTTTACTACAGATTTTTATACTCACTTCCTGATTTAAGTTTAACCAGCTGGTTTTCCGACAATTGCCCACCATTCAACGAACAGAATGCCGACGTTGGTTCAAGATAGCGCCAATACATCGGGCCGACATTGGTCCAATGGACAAAATGACATGGACAAATGGACCGATGATGCTAAACCAACGTTGGCCCAACATAGGCTCGCAACCGCCACCGTACCGATATTGCCAACGTTGGCCCAACAATGTTTTATCTATCTGGGATAGTGCACACATTTACTGTAGATATAAAATATCGCAAAGGACGAAGTAAGCTGTAATAGATTAATTCTATCAATTGAATCACGTCGTGGTTCCAAATTTTACAATGTACAAAAAAGGTCCAAAAAAAATCCCTAAATACCCACCAAAAGAACACCTAAAGCACCAAAACACGTAAATGGAACGTCGTTTCTTACTAAAATACTAAACCAAATGCTGAAAAACTACTGAAAACCTTTTTTTTTTGCTTGTCACTTTGTCAAAACCACTAAAACGAGAAATTTTCCTCCAAAAGGTCCACTTTTTGAAAATCCGCACCCCCCTTGAAAAAATCCTGGCCACGGGCCTGGTCGTTCCTACCTATAATACATTCCCATTCTCCATTTATTTCATTTTTGTAGTACTGTGAAACTACGGGAAGAGGCACTGGAGCTCTGAACCTGGCAAAGATTGTTCAAGATCTCCAACCAAACAAGGAAGCTCACATTCTAGACGTGGCTTGTGGAAATGGAATTCTTGCAATAGCAGTAAGCATTTAGATTAGAGAGATTACAAAAAGAATGTTAAGTGGCCGTGTATCTCCTATGGGATTGCAGCCATCTTGAATTGTCGCTCATGGAGGGTGAGATATTGTACCTCCAGTAATTTACGCCACACCTCCGCGTGCCACACTTTGAAAGTCTTAGAAATGGATTAGTAGTAAAATTGGTGTGCTTTGATCAGAGCAAGTCGCAATTAACGCTACTTGAAACGCAGATACGGCTTGACAAAATGCACACGCTGTATTTGCGTCCGAGTGAATATTTACGCGATCTGCCGGAATATCGGGCCAATCATCGAATATATCCGGAGGTACAATAACCCCCCCCCCCCCCCCCCCCCCATGAGCGACACAAGATGGCGTTGAACCCAGATTCCCCAATAAATTTCCTTGGCCCTAATTTGCATGCTGATCATAAAAGGACTCTCATTTTCCACATATTTCCACATATATAGCAATAGGCATAACAATTCGATCCACACAAAAAAAAATTAGCCTTTTTGGTATAATTTACTAGTCGAGACACATATCAATGATTTCAGATGTTGGAATTTTAACACATGTTTCGATGGCGGTCTAGCTTTTACACAGCAGGTTTTCAAAGAATTTCCTCACCGTTTTTACCCGTTTTCAACAGTTGTTTTCAAAGTTACCTCTGACATTTTCGACATTAAGATTGAACATGTTGCTTTAATATTTTCAACTCTCAGCTTAACAAACTCGGCTATTCCAATATTGATGGTTTAGATTTTGCACAGAAGATGGTAGATTTATGTAAATCGAAAGGTATTTACAACAAAGC
>JXSR01S056102.1:42015-55303 GCA_000969725.1 Ophiothrix spiculata | reverse complement strand
AGAACACCCCTAATATAAATCCAATAATATATTCATCCCTTATCGTTATCAGCAGAGAAGTATGAGCATTCTTTCCATCCCCATCTCTCTATCAAACCAGACAATCTTCTGGGACTTTGTCCCTTCCAAAGCCGTTACACCACTGCATATCTGAGGGTACTATTAACTGAAAATGTTATACACTCCCGCTCAAAAGAATTTCCGCATAATTAAAAATGTTCAGACACATAATTTTTTATAATAAACAACCTAAAATGATCAAAGATTCATACTATTATAGGTAACTTATCTATTCAATATGAATAAATCAATGTTTGTTTTGATATTTAATTTTCCATTGCCATAGAAATGGCTGATTTTATGGGCCATATACAAATACACCACAAGTACAAATTTTATAAACATGTCACTTATCAATTTTTCATAACCTCATTATTACCTTGAAACCAGAAAGAATATTTTCAGCTTGTGAGTTTTAAAATAAATGCGCAGAAATTTATATAAACTCGAATTTTTTATGTGCAGACAAAAGTAGTAATGTGCATTACTCACCATATTTTTCAAATTCAATGAATACAACCCAGATTTGTTAGTTTGATAATTATACAAAATAGGCTCTGTCAAAAAGTTATGAAAATTGGATAAAGGCCTTCTGAGATATGGCTGAATAAAGTTTTTGTGCAGAAATACTTTTGAGTGGGAGTGTACGTTATAAGACCGATGATGTTCTCCTATGCACTGTCGACACTTAGTATTTCCTTAAGCTTCAAAACATTCAAAACCTCACACTTGTATAGGTGACTTATCTATTCAATATGAATAAACCAATACTTCTTCTGATATTTGATCTTACATTACAATATGTCTGGTTGACCCCCTACCGGGGGTGTTGGACAGTATTCAACCAGAACCAGAATAAAAAAATGACTGATTTCATTAACCATATACAAATACACCATAAGTACAAATCTCATCAAAATGTACTGTATCAATTATTCATCGGCTCATTATCCCTGTGTAACTGTAAAGAATTTTTCAGGTGATTAATTTTCAGATTAATGTGCAGGAATGTATTTAATTTTTTTTATGTGCAAACAAAATGTAGTAAAATAAACCAGTTGAATTTTGTTATGGTTTTTCTGGCAGTATACGTGTGCAGCTTGCTTTGTTCCGGGTCGGCTTTCAAAACTCCTGCTTTACCATGCTTTCTATGCAATCATTCAAAACATTTTTAAAACATACAATTTAGTAACAATTGATGTCATAATTTCAAATGCATTGAATGCAATTCTGGTGTAATTCTTTATATGTATATAAATAGACTCTGTCAAAAATGATATAAGTTGGATAAACAACTATCAAGATATGGCTGAATAAAGGTTTTGAATGCAAATACCAAAAGCAGATAGTGTATTTTTAATATAAACTACATATTTCTCAATGATGGTAATACCTGAAATTATTGGTAAAAATGTTAAATACAACTCTGTGTTTAAGCATGCACGAATTAATCCATGTTTATTAAAATTGTGCATATTTAAATACTGATTAGTACTAAACATCTTTTGAGAATATTGCCCTCAGTCTTTATTGCCCTGACAATGATATACATCTTTCAATTCAATTATAATACTATGTAAAACAAATAGCAATAACACAAAATACACAAAATAATAAATAAACTATGCATGATACAGTAACTATCCTGGCAGTCTATATTGCACTTTGGCATATTAAATAAATATAATAAATATATATTACACAATATTACACTTTTTAAAGGTAATGGTTCAGAAATTACAGGTAATAATAATAATTTAACACTTAATGTGCAATACAATGGGCGACTTGATTGATATCGATTTCTGCCCATTTTCAGATTTTATTTTGTTTGAAATGTGTAAATTTTCAACCTTTTATTCTGTGAAAAATATGATCAATTTTGATTTAATTTTAAACTTATTACCTTTAATATACAATCTATACATGACACAATTGCATTAGTACTGCTATACACAAATATAAAAATAGTTAGCATAATAAATAAGATGGACTCCGAACATGTCGTCATTTGTGTGCAAGAACGCTGTATCTGCCGATAACTTCCATTTTTTATAAATTTACTTTGCACACAGCATAATGCCCAGTCTTTGGTCAGTGGCCCTTGAAATGGCTCTTCAGGTGACAGTGTCAGGGGATGGTAAAAAACATTTCAAGATCCACTGACATAATGGGGAGAAATATTGACGAATTTTCAGTCTAGTAAAAAAGGTTCAACCTTTTCCTGTCGTAGGGCGTCTGGGGATGCCCTAAATTAATGTCAGCTCAGGCGTAGGATGTCCCCCAGATGCCCTAACACTGAAGTATATCTACACTCACTGCCTCTTACCTTCAAAAACACTATCCCAGGCAATGTGTACAGTTAATACAGGTGTGTTATGCTGGTCTCATTGAATTATGTAGAATATTTCTAGAGATAATTTGAATTTTACTTTAGAAAGTCACTTTAGAGGTAAAATGCCTTCAGCCTGGGATGGAAAAAGTGGTTAGACTGGAAAGGGTTAACTAAATATGACATTTGGCAGCTATAAAAGCAGATACAACTTTCTTGCACTCACATGACGGTGTGATATGTCAAAATATTGAGATTTATCCTGAGTGAATGAATTAAATTACATAAAGGTTTCTTTTTTACATCCATACCAAAATAGTGGCATAAAGAGTAGTATTCAGATAAAATTCACTCTTAACTCGTCATTGGAACGAGTCTTAGGGAACGCAGGTAAACTAATCGGTAACAACTTGCCATTATCTCCACTGATTGGTTAACTCAAATTAAGGAAATCTGGCAATTTGCAAAGGACCAGAAGAAACAAGCACTTTGTTTCATACACAACAAGCTGTTACATAATGTGAGAAATCTTATTATCATCTTACAATCATGACATTAAATCTTATACTTGAAGAATGTATTCAATGGCCTTCAAGTTTATAGCTATTGTAAAATGAATTCCTTTACTGTACTATTAAGGATTTCATTCACTCTTAACTTTGAATCCAGTTTTGGAGCAACCTGTGAAAATCAAAGAAAATTTCATATTGAATTAGTCCAATTCTACAAATTTAGCTATGAAATTTGGAATCTGCCTTTTTTTTCCCAATTTTTTTAAAAAATCCAGAATTTTGGCAGATAAAATTTAAAATTTCATTGCTAAAATTTTAGAAAAGGTACAGAAAAGGAATTCATACACGGTAAAGGAATTAGGACCATTCCCGAACTGAACTTTGTCTTACTTGACGCATTTGAAAGTGTACAAAAATAATGTACTGCATGTTGAAGTTGGAGTTGTCTGCGCTCCTGAGGTGAAGTAAGAGAGTTGGACGAATAAAACTTCAGCACAAGGTACATTATTTTGGTTCAATTTCTTGAGGGAAATGTAAAGAGCAGTTATTAATTCATTCATTATGATAATTGTGATAAAATTGTACGGAAATAAAATAATCAGATCCCGTCATAATAACTTATTTTTTGTTTCTACAAAACACATTAAAATAATCCCACCATCCATCTTTTCATTTTCAATATATCCTATAAAATAAAACTAGCCTTACACGTCCGTCAACACATCCGATACACAGAGCACGACTGGGCAAAATTAACCCTAACCCTATACCATACAATAACAATACAATCAAATTTCTAAGCACACAGCATCGTATACTGAGCTGCATGGTGTGGGATTACAAGCACAGTCTTTGCAAGTTCAAGTTCATGCATGACTCTTACACAAACCTTGTGTGTTTTGCTGTATGGACTAGGACTGAAATAGCTTGCCTTTTTGCCTGTGTGGTCTAAGATTCTATGCACTTTGGTCTGCCAGGGTTAGGGTTAATGGGCATGTGAAAAATAGCAACTTACCAATTAAATTGGCCATTTCAACTTATTTGGTCGTCTATCTTGTTGTCCATGAAAGAAACTTTGTAATGAGGAAACATTTTTGGCTTAACAATTTCAATTCAACTACTCATTCTGACAATTCTTCTTTGGATTACTTTAAGCTATAAAGGACAACTGAAAATTGAAAACATAACATTTAATGAACAAACACTTATTTTGGGAAGCACTTTCTACAAAACAATCACTTCAATCATACTCTAGCATTTATAATTCATATTTTTAGTACATTGCATGATTAGCTTTTGCCAAAATATTTCTCAGCTTCTAAAAACAAAATCAAAATAAACTTTGCCGACCAAAATCACATTTTACTGTCTGGTTTGAATACCACTTGATAACATATTTGAAAACAAAACAAGTTAAATAAAATCTTGATAAATTACTTTGGGGGAAGTACTCTGCAAGCAGATGAAAATGAGGCCTGGCAGTTTCAATCTATAAATAGAACAGGTTGGTCTCATACTCAACTTTGTGTATTTGCTATTCAACCTGTACAAGTCAAACACTTTTCTAGTGTTAGTGTCAACACCACAACTGGTTAAAGAGATGTACGCCACACTGCATGTTTGAAAGGATTGACAGAATTTGGCAAACAAGTTTGATTGACAGCCAGCTCGTGTGGTCTAGTGGAATAGCGCAGGACTCCGAATCAAAAGGTCGCGAGTTCGAGTACCGCTACGGTCAACGAGTTATGTTCTTGGGCAAGACATTTAATCCTAATAGCCTCGTCGACCCAAGCGTTATCATGGGCAGTTACTAGGAATATAATCAATAGCGCTTTAGCTAGTTGGCTGTATTCTAGTGGTAACGGAATAAATGTAAGGTGCTTTGAGAAGATTTGATCTTCATAGAAAGCGCTATATAAGCACCAGCATTTATTTATTTATTAATAGGAAAAACTGCAGTATATGCATGCTGTATTACCTTTCTGTGGTGCATCATTTGCATTTAGAGCCAAAATGTTGCCTTGGATCTGGGGATTGGTCAGCTAAGGTAACATTCAATGTATTGGGTGGGGCCTCCTATCCAACAAGAGAGTGACTCTTCCAGGAATATATAAGTTCCCTGATTTACTTGTTTTTGTTAGGGTCACAAGGCTCTGCACAAATGATGGTTTGTATAAATTTCCAAATTCAGGGTTCATGGCCTGTTTGTATCAAGAGTATGCTTTCTTAGATAGTTTTTAAAGATATTTTCACAAAATTCAACAAGTCGTCTCTAGAAATCTGATGTAAAACCATAAACTTGGCTGCAAACACTGTATGAATCCTGGGGGACCACTCAAATATAATGTTGCAGGCATAGCGTGACCAAGAAAAATGTGAATTAGGGTTGTTTTTGAGGACTGTTGGGTGTACCAGTGACACCGTTTAGGGTATCAAAAACAGCAATTTTGGGGTAATTTTCAAGAAATAGGGTACTTTTTCAAACCCTTGTGTGAAAACAGATCGATAAAATCCCGATTTAGGGTGTGAATAGGGGAAAAAGGGTATATTTTGGCTTCAGAACCCTCCATGCTTTAGGGGGTGTTTTGAAAAACTGTGGTCACGCTATGCCTGCAACATTATATTTGAGTGGGCCCCTGAGGAATGCATATCCTTATACGGTTTCCTGTACTGACTTTTCAACAACAACGCAAAGTTTATATGGCATGTTGAACATGATTTTGAAACGTCTTAAAAAAACCTGATCATTCATTTGACTTTTACATCTTTTGCTTCAACATATTTCCTTCATACATTATACACAAGTACCATAATTTTCAGCATTCAGGTAAATACCACATTTGTAGACCATCTAGATAGACCTAACAAGCTTCGGTTGCGAGGTCCATTGACCTGGATGGACTAGTAAATACTTGATTCATGATCTGACATATTGCAGTGAAGCTTATGTTGTAAATCCTGCGATTGTTTTTTCCACATCTAAGTGTCTTCTCCGTGCTGAATATTTACCAAATTCTCATCACCATTTGGATCAAAGTTAATGCAATGTCATACACAACGGCAAACGTAAAGTAGAATAGAAGAACATAATGCGCTGGGAAAAGCAGACGGCTCACTGGAACAGGTACCTTGAGGTTGCTGTGTAAGGAAAAAGTATATGAGGTGGTTAAATGAATTGGCATTTGGAAAACATCAATTAGTTTTATCTACTTAGCATTATTTGAACTTTTAGTTAAAATGTAATTTTGAAGTGTAATATACAGCATATGCATTTTATTTCACACACAAACTGTGGTCTTGTTTCTAGCATCATCTATTGTGATTTGCTCTGTTCAAGGTATGCCAATTTCCCAAAGAATTCAATTTCAAAGAGTCTTGAATGTAGCCCATGGGTCTGTAAAATACAAGAGGTGTAATAACTCACCCTCCAAGATCATACCTGTCAACATTTCCAAATTCTGATGCGGGAGATTAAAATTGAGTAACGTTTACGGATAACTGACATATGAGGCCAAAAAGTTATACCCAATGTTTTCTTTGACGTAACTTTTTAAAAGTGACAAGCAAAAAAAAAAAAGGTATCACAAGCGCACAGACGACTCATCACGATCTCATTTTCAATTTCTCAACAAAATGTAGGGTGTGCACGGTCTGTAATACACGCTAGCAGGACACTGCGGTACATTTTTTTTCTCAAAGCGGGAGGTAGCGGGAGATTTTTTTAAAAAGTGAGAGAAATAGCTACCCGATCGGGAGGTCAGGAGGACTACCTAAAATTGGGAGACTCCCGCCTAAATCGGGAGACTTGACAGGTATGTCTAAGATAGACAAGCCGAGATATCCCATTGGGTTAACAAGACAGTCAAACTGAGTGCCAATTCCCCCTTTTTATAATTCCTTGGCTGGGTCACAAAATGTGTGCTATCTTACCTGTACAATTGAGATTGACTTTTACGAATCATGAAGAACACAAAAACACCGCCCTCTAGGTTTAGCAGCAAGGATGAAATCTTGTCAAGCATAACCACAAAGCCCTGTCAACAAAGAAAAATGAATGAAAAATGAAAACATGGCATGGACCTACCTCTGATTGAAATGTCACTTGTCTGGTTGGGCCTACCTAATCATGGCAAGAGCTCAATTTTGATGAAAACTAGCAGTAACATAGCATGGAGGCATCGAATTGAGGCATGTAAGAGCAAGCGATTTCAGCTACCATCTCTTGGCATTAAGATCACGGTTCAAATCCGCTGTCATGTAGTGTACACCTTTGACAAAGACATTTACTCGCATGTGCAAGGATCTAGATGTCAAACAGGTACGCTTTAAGGCTGAATTTGTATTCAACACCAACACAAAGACAATTCAAATATTTTTCACTGCAAAACAATTGAACTGAATCCACATTCAAAAACTAAAACAAATTGCAGCAGCAGATGATATGATATCTCAAAGTTCAGTTTTATCTCAATTTGGTTCACTTTCTGCGTGTTTCTGCTGAGCATCAACTATAGCAGGTGTTCGTGATCCGGATCATCAAAACCCTTCACATTTCTACTTGCAAGGAGAAGGCGATTGAGTACCACTCTACCTTGTAAACAGCTGGTAAACTGGACGTACTGACACCTGCTAGGTCAGCTTCAGGTAAAAACAAGGAATTGTGGGCGATTTATTTTGAGGTAAACAACAGCGCAATGGCGCTGGTGTTACCCAAATAGAGAAAGTGTGTTGAAATTACTTCCGGTTCAATCGCAACCGGCAACCGTTCCTCTTTCTGATGCAGATTTGATCCACAAGACACCGGGCAAGAACCACCTCAAAAGACGGTTGTTACCGATCGTTGGGTTGACGATTGGCAATCGGAAAATTCAACACCCGTTCCAGTTTCTGCTGGACACACCAATTAGAAACACCCGAAGACAACCGGTAACACACGACAACCGTTCGTGAGTAGAAACAGAAAGTTTCTCTCTAGGGGCAGAATTAACAAGGTTACCATACCATGATGCTGACTTGTAAATACATAAAAATTTGATTTAAGGATATCAGTAACCTACCTATATCCAGAAGTAGAAAGAAGGAGGTGAAATTTTGGATTTGCAATAAGAAAAATATCTGACATCAAATAGTGTACTACTTCCAAAGCAACCATCTTTGGGGACAAGAATGTAACTTGATAATACCCTTTTAATACAACATCTTTTTCAGTCAAAAACTTTCAGACTTCGCAAAACATTTGTAAGTGCATTTTTGAAAAATTGAATAATTTGGTATTTTTCTTCTGAGTTCAATCAAAATCTTATTTATTTTTGGTACCTTAAACATTTCTTATTTCATTACATAAAATAAAAAGGTACTAGTATATTGTACTTACTTTTGGATTCAGCATAGCAACAGTTAACACAAGAACAAACAGAAGCATACACAGAATTGGACGACATACTCTGTGGAGAAAACAAGAGAATGAGATTAGTGTGAATAGAAATCCTTCACTTGTCTTCAGTTACAAAGCTTCATGAGTGATATACATACCACAAATATAAAAAGGTGATTCCAAACTCCGTCCCTATATCAGTTCGGCGGAACTCACAATTCGGATACGTATCCGAATTCGGATACTTCGTATCACAATTCGGATACCCGTATCCGAATTTGTATTAAAAACAGCTTAAACGGGTCATCAGCTGAAATAAATATTCAACTTCGCCGCGCACCATACTGGTATGTATAATAGTCAAAAACATTTACCATCATTTGTCCATCTAAATTCTAACAAAGTATTGGCCAAATTATTTTGCCTTCTGTGATAAGAAGCTATCAGGACATGTTTTGAAGCTGTTCCGCTGGAATTGCACAGATGAAAATGACATTTCCACAGATACATTTATCATAAACGCAAGAAAGATGATCTACATGTACTTGCCAGCTTGCGCTATCGATTAGTTTCCTGCGCCACAACAGGAGTATCAGAATTCAGATACCCCTCCATATCCTTATTCTGATACGGGTATCACAATTCGGATACGAAATGTGCGTGGGTATCCGAATTCGGATACGTATCCGAATTGTGAGTTCCGCCGAAGGTGCATCATTCAGTGTCAGTTGCCTTCAAATGTGCATCTTATCTTGAACGCAAACACTTTAGGGCATAAGGGGAGTTCACTTGGACCCGGGATTTTGATTTTCGAAACATAATAAATTCCCCCAAAAAGAAAGGCTAAATGCAGGATGTCCGAGAAAAAAAAGAAAACCGAGATTTGCGCCGTCTGTTCGTTGACAAGGTTGATTGATTTAGAAAACTCTTGGTCTAGTTTAATGCACAAGAAGCTCCTCTTTCAAACGATACCAATTTACCATACGGTACTGACTTGACTAAGTATGTATGAATGATTTTATTACTTTTGCATTTGCACCACTTTTATTGAAACAATGTGTTGGTTCCAATTGTCATGCAATAAGACTTCAATCAAAGGAGTAATATTTGTGTTTCCTGACATTCTTCCAAATTGTTGACTTTGCAGCAGCAGGGCATCTGAGAAATCTTTCTTTAAATTTCTTGACAACTACCTTTCATCTTCCATTCACTTACCAGGATAAGCGTCGGTCAGTTGTGAGCTGCATCATGCAATGCTTTAGCTTACAAGTTTAAATCAGGAGGGTACTAGCAAACTATGATGTCAAGCTGAGTGATGTTTTCAAATTCAATTATTTAGTGATGAGGTTTTTCATATATCAAAATTAAAAAATGTTTTCTTCATTAGACAGTGAGGTGTTTTCAGTCAACCAAACCTTGGAACAATGCCATGTTAAGTAATCCTAATTCATTCCTTTAAGTCTTAATGCACGGCAGTTGGAAATGACAAGTTGTTTCAGTAAAAGTGGTGCAAAGACATAAAATGCAAAATTCATAAACTTGTGCATTTATATACTCACTCAGATCAGTACCATATATGGGGAATTGGTGTTGCTGGAAAGGAGAGATTCTCGAGCATTAAACTAGATAATCAGTTTTACAAATCAGTCAACCGTGTCAGAGAACAGAGGGCCTAAATCTCGGTTTCCTTTTTTCTCAGGACACCCTGTATAACATCTAAGCTATCAACATTGGGAAACGTGTTTTGATGTGATGACAAAAAATTGTATCAAACTTACTTGGGGGTGAAAAATCTCACATGTACTGGTAAGAATGTCTGTCTATTCAGCCTTTCCCAGATCATCTGAGCATCCAGCCACCCAAGAACTGAAAGAAAACAGAGGAGAAAAAATAGAATGCTTGAACCCTGGATTCCACTGTAACATTCGGATATATCTGATACTGGTTAACCAGTTAAGTATATATGATGACCGGGCACTCCTAGTATAAACACACATAACAACTTTCGGTCGACCCAACTTTTTTCAGTTATAAGAGCATATATTGTAAATGTAGAATTTGTTGTAAATTTCAACAGCAAAGGAAAATATGTGACAAATAAAAAAAATTCTGAATACAACTTTCTGTAATAGAATTGCATAATATTGCAAAACCATATTTTATCAACCATGTGCAAAATTCCTAAAACTAAGGCATTTTCTTGTTGATACTTCAGCTAACATCAGAAAACATTCGCTTTATAACTTTGAACGTGCTGTACCCTGTAACCAACTCATTTAGGATTTTGAAGGAAGGTACATGACTGCATATAGTGAGAAGTGCAAGAGCATGTCAGCCAAAGCTTGGGTCTCAAATTGGGTACTAGTATATAGCTAGGTCTACTCAGGTCCCACCAAAATCCGCGTAACTTACATGAATGCATGAGGGCTGATCCCATTGTCAAGAAGGATACACTAATACTAATCATGATAAACGTCTGTATTAGCATCGCTATCCAGTTGTATTCAGGATGATCCTCTTGGATAATCTGCAAGAGAAATCAGAAATATAAGCCATATCACACATATCTTACTATGTGTTATAAGGGTTATTACTACATATCTTGAATATATATAAGTAAATACAGTCTTTTTATTGGTTAAATAGTGGAGACGCATAAAAAAGTATTTTTGACTACTTCCCCGCATGTGCGTTTATACTCAAGTACAACAGTGCGGGTATGTGTTTATGCGTTGCGCCTGTGTGTTTTACACACACGCGGGTAAAGTAGTAAAAATATCTGCATGGTACTACCGTATGGCTCACGATAAAGTACTGAATTTGTTGACTTTAAGATTTATTTCAAAGTTATATTTTGACTTTTTTTGAGGTGTAGTAATACAAATACAACATTTATTTCGGAGAAGTATCGCAAAATACTGTCCCTCGTTGTTGGATGATCAAGACTTCCTCCCTCGGCGAAGAAGTCTCGATCATCCAACACCTCGGGGACGGTATTTTGTGATACTTCCCCTCAAACCATGTTGTATTTGTATACTTTCAAAGTGTGTAGTTTTCATTTGATCGATTTAATTTTGACCATGTGAAACTCCATTGTGATGAAACTCTAGGTCACAAAAACTGCTTAGTAGCTTGTTGTATTGAAATGAAAATAACTAGAAATGACAGGCATTTTTTGTAGCTAGTTCTTAAGCTTAATCTATTTTTAAGCACCAGTTGGCTTGCTCATAATACTTACTTTAGTTAAAGGTACTGTGGCAATCTCCCCTTCTTTTTCCGATCTGCAAAAAAAAAAAATCACCACAATAAATTTACAGGGCAATAATACTATGGCCAATCCAGCAGAAGGCCGATACATATCAAACTAGATAGAACCACCAAGGACGTTAAAAAGGCGGCCCTGATTTGGTAAAGTCATCACACTTAAAATACAGCTATTTGAGAAAATGACATTTGAAATTCAAAGATATGACGTTTGTAAATTTTATGCTGTGAAATGTTTTTGGCTATTTCAATATAATTAAAATATGTTTTGGCAAAACATTTCCGAAAATTGACAATTTTCATCAATTAATAGAAACTTTACACCCAAATTTTTGGAATTAGACAGTTTTACCCAATGAACTCATCATATTCCTTTGTTGACTCTGATTTGGTAAATCTATATAACTTCGGTCAAAACTGAACTAGTATTATCTCCATTGATTTAAATCATAGTTATGAATCTAATTTGTTAAAATTATGCAAAAATGTTTAGTTTATTTCTTATTTGTTATGACATAGCCTTGTTTTCCTTTATATTAGCTTCATGATGAAATTAAACACGTTTTACGTTGGGCTATTTTACCATGTGATATATATTGAGATGAGTCTAATAAAATAAGATAGATTGTTTTACCATATTGAAAGAGGAGGGACAACGTTCTATCTTGAAGATAGACAATTTTACCAAATCAAAAGAGGAGTAGGGATAGTCTATCTTAAAGATAGATAGTTTTACTAAGTTAAAGAGGGAGAAAGTGATAAAAATGCTTTAGATAGAAAAAATTATCTTGAAAACGAAAGCTTAATTGTTGGGATTTCTCGTTACCATCAATGGGCAGAGTACCCCAAAATTATTAAAGAAAATCTGTTAACTAAAAATTGGCGAAAATTGAGTTAGATAGCTTTACTAAAGCAGGGCCGAAGGCGAATCAAAACTTGCTGCCATATTCTCGTTATGCATGGGATCGAGCTACTGTATCAGTATTTTTTTCTGAAATTGTAGCTAGTCAGAGCATGTAAATCTTTGCTTAACACAAAAAGAATAAGTGCATTTCATCACACATGCAAACGTGGTAAAGTTTCAAGTCATATCTATTTCAACTTGCATTGTTGTACAGATATGCAGATTTTGGTTATAAAAGAACGGAAGTGTCCCACATACCCTAGTAAAAGACAGGTGTTATACGCACCCTCCATGATTGACACACAAATTGGTACCAACTCCAACACTTTTACATGAACTAAGTTCAAGAAGATTAACTTCTATGAAGCCCATGATATACTAGCAATACTGGTTTAATTTTAGACATTTCGACGATGCTAACCAGACGCAAGCAAAATAATTTGAGCCTTAGTGTCTCTGGAACGTCTAGCTGCGTCTTGCAAGGATATCATAGAGTTCTAAAACACCTCTTGGCTTACCGTACTCAGTTTTAGATTTAAAAAAATTTGTTTGTTTGTCCATAACGGCTCCTGAAAAGGTAGGGTCGGCGCGGTAGGTAGGCTTTTTTTTTGGTAATAAATGTACATGAAACTCAACTTAAAGAATGGAAAAATTGAACAAGGAATAAACTTAAATTACGAGAACAATACACTGCTGATTCTTAAGAGGTCTTCTATATTGGTAAATACAATTCATGTCAATTCATATCATATTTTTCTGATTTGAAGACTTTCTCAGTGAATATTTGTATACTTTTGTATGAAAAATCCTCAAAATAAAAAAATGAAAATAAAATAAAAAAA